>JAXBDA010005788.1:0-23083 GCA_036023075.1 Gaultheria prostrata
TGGAAGTATACCGCTGAAGGTGGAGTTTTGAGGATTTCTAAGGGTGCTAGTGTTTTGATGGGGAGTCGGAAATTGGGTAACCTTTATGTGCTTGATGGGAGTACGGTTGTGGGTGCTACATCGTTGAGGTCTTCATCAGTTGGTGTCAATTCGTTTTTAACTATTCGGTGTATGCGGGTTTCGCATATTAACTCCGTGGGGAGTTTGAGCAAGTCTTCTGTTGCATCAGTATTGGATGTGTTGGGTGGGAGGTGCCTGTTTGAAGGTTGTTGCTTGTTTGAGCCATTAACTCCGTGGTGGAGTTCAGTGTTTAGCTCCGGGTGGAGCTTGAACGGATCTTCATTTGTATTCTTGAAGAATGTGTCGGGTGGGTGGTGCCTAATTGAAGATGGAGGCTCAGTTTGGAGGCATGTGCGGCTAGTTTTTCTGAGTCGCGTTTGCAAGGTCAAACAGTTATGCTTGAGCCTTGTTCGTTCTTGCCATTGGTGATCGCCCCGTTAGGGGCTGCCCCACGAGGGGTGTTTGGAGAAGAGTGGTGTTGCGAGAGGATTGCTCTATGGTGTTGAGTTCAGTAGAATTCAAGTCAAGGTGGAGAATTGTTGGAATTGTGCCTTGAATTTGGCAAATGGGAAGAAGATTTGTGAACAGAAGGTTCAGGAGCGCTACACCATTCTTGGTGTAGCGTTACCGAGCACTTAACCGAGCGCTACACCATTTATGGTGTAGCGCTACCGAGAGTACAACTCTCGGGCGATTTAGGGCTTTAGTCTTCTTTTCGTACTTTCTTATAAATAGGAGCCTTGTGGCCTCCTAGGGTTTTGTCTTTAACTCTTGGGATTGGATATTAGGGTTTTGCTTGTCTCTTTCGTGTTCTTGAGACTTTGTCCCTAGATATCTTTTGGGTGTTTCAATTGGAGTTACGGGTATAGCCGGCTCTTTGTATTCTCTCCCGTTCATAGTGAATCCTCTATCACTCTTCGCCCGTGGACGTACCTTTAGAGCTTCGTGCTTTGGGGGGAACCACGTAAATCTTTGTGTCTTTGTTTTTCGCTTGTTGGTTTATTTTCTCCTACTTCGTGGCCTGTCACAACAATTACGACTCATCCCTGTTCTTGATAATTTTAGGCTTCTTACATATACTTTTTTTTTTTAAAAGATAGTAACTTCGATTAGAATGTGCAAGTCGAACTTCGATAAATAAGAAAATACATATAATTACTTGCACACGCGATATGTGTGCCCGGCCTCTAGTCAAAGTTATAAGGGGAAAAGATAACAAAACAAGTCTTTTCCCGTACTGTCGTGTTACGGTTCTATATTGGGCTGAGTTGCTCGGCGTTTGGTGTTGGGCTCATTCTCTCAACCCCCAGTAAGTAACTAACTACAAGTGTCGTGTATCTGGGACTAGAGGTAAGAATTTATGACACGACACGATAACACGATCTGAACACAATACGAAGTTAGTGGGTTAGTGTTGAGTATTTCTGACACGAAACAAGTATATGACACGACCTGAGAACACGATTAGTAAATAGGTCAGGTTCGGGTTCAACCCGCATAACCCGAGAATGACACGAATTAACCTGTTCGTCTATTCGTGTCGATACAGTAACCCGAGAATGACACGAATTAACCCGCATAACTCGAGAATTAACCTGAATTAACCTGCATAACCCAAGAATGACACGAATTAATCGTGTCAATTCGTGTTGGGTTCGGGTCAAATTTGTATAAATTGGTTGTTTACAAGTTAATCATGTCAACCCGAACACGACACGAATATTAGCAGGTCGGGTTAGAGTTCAGTTTTTCGACAAGATTACTAAAGCAGGTCATTTTGACACTAATCCGATTTAACACAAACCCAATTCGACACGACACGAATACGACACAACACGACCCGACACCCACTCCTATCTGGGACCCTACCTTCAGCCCACCAGCCCACCTTTTTAATTTTTATTTTTTAAAATAGAACCAGCCACCTATTTATTTCATTTTTTTTTGAACATTTGAATGCACGTCCAATTTGTTGCATACCAGAAGCAAGACACCCCCTCAAAACCTCAATTACTGAATCTATACATTTTCCGCCGTATTCGAGTATTCGACGCCGGTGTCTGGCTATTTCAGGTTTGATGAGCCTCGAATGTTTATTTAGACGCCCATATATGGCACGATTATCTGATAATTACTTGTCCTCTACCTGTTTGATGAAATGCCTAAGCCAAAAACTTTCGATTTTTCTTGTCTGACAAGTTCCATCAAGTGTTTTGTTTCTAACTTGGTCTTGCCCGCTACAAATAGTCAGTCATGGGTTGTTTAATTTGATGTAAAGGGAAGTTCCAAAAAGACTTGCAGAAAGCTAAATTATATAGTAGCCTATGTCTTGCCAACTACCAAGAGAGGTTTTGCATTTTGATCAAGCTTAGAAGATGGCTATGTCTCAATAAATCTTTTCATCTTTTGGGAGAGAGGTATTCCAGCAGTTGGAAGCGAGACAATGATCAAATGGCCGAAACAAATTACAGTAAATTTAGTTGAACAGTTGATTAAAGCGGAAAAGGACTTACAGAAAGCTATACTTATATTTGATGCTGCAACAGGGGAGTACAATAATGGTTTCCGACATGACCACAGCACTTTTGGGCTCATGATCTCCAGATTCGTCTCTGCGAACCAATTCAGAGCGGCTGAGGATATGCTGAATAGGATGAAGGATGAAAAATGTAACATCACAGAAGATATTTTTCTTTCTATTTGTAGAGGTTATGGTCGGGTTCACAAACCGCTTGAGGCGATTACAGTTTTCCAAAGGATGAAAGAATATGATTGTGAACCTACCCCCAAATCCTACATTACAGTTTTTTCCATTCTTGCTGATGAAAACCAGTTGAAGTTGGCCTTGAAGTTTTATAGGTATATGAGAGAATCGGGTATTCCTCCAAGTGTTACTTCCCTCAATGTTTTGATCAAAGCACTTTGCAAAAACAGTGGTACAATGGATGCTGCTCTTCGAATTTTTCGCGAGATGCCTATTCGTGATTGTATTCCAGATTCGTACACATATGGTACTTTGATTAATGGGTTGTGTAGATTTGACAAGATTGGTGAGGCAAAGGAGCTTTTCATGGAGATGTCTGATAAAGGCTGTTCACCAACCGTTGTTACCTACACTTCCTTAATTCATGGTTTATGCCGATCAAATAACATGGACGAGGCTATGGGGTTGCTTGAAGAGATGAAGAGCAAAGGTATTGAGCCCAATGTGTTTACTTACAGCTCCCTTATGGACGGACTTTGTAAGGGTGGATGCAGTTCACAAGCCATGGAACTTTTGGAAATAATGACTAGCAAACGCCATAAGCCTAACATGGTAACATATAGTACTCTGATTCATGGACTCTGTAAAGAGGGAAAACTTAGAGAATCTTTACAAATTCTTGATAGGATGAAGCTCCAGGGATTAAAACCAGATGCAGGATTATACTGCAAAATCATAAATGGCTTTTGTGATGTACACAAGTTCCAGAAGGCTGCAAACTTCCTCGATGAGATGGTGCTTGAGGGGATCTCACCAAATCGAGTAACATGGAACCTCCATGTTAGAATTCACAATACTGTGGTACAAGGCCTTTTAACAGAAAGTGATCCAAATCGGGCTTTTCAGATGTATCTAAGCATGCGCACTAGGGGTCTTTCCGTCGAGGCCAGAACTTTTGATTTGCTGGTCAATTGTTTTTGCAAGAAAGGAGACCTTCATAAAGCTGCGCGCATAGTTGAGGAGATGGTAATTGATGGTTGTATCCCTGATGAGGGAACATGGACTGCTGTGGTGAGTGGATTTTGGGATCGGAAGAAGGCGCGGGAAGCTGCTGAGTCAATACAGGTTAAACTGATTGGGGACGTTTTTGAGGCTGCAATATAAGTCATTGTCTGAGATTTAGCATTTCCATGGGAATACTTTTATTTACTTGTTCATGTATATGAATGTAAGGCTTTCTTCTACTGTGTCACTCAACCTTCGAAGCATGCATTCCTGGCCTAGACTGCTCTTTTCTTTTGTTTGTTTTCGTGCGCTGTTTACAGAATGTTCACATTGACCTACATTATTTGCTACTATTAAGTTGTCTCGCATGAAACAATCTGTACATTTTATATTTGCAGGGTCAGATATATCTCGTTTGATAACTTGGCTGCAGGGTGCGAAGCAATTTTCTCAATTGGAGATTAAATTTGATGAAAAATTCTGAAGAAAGTAGACGTACCCACAACTGAGTGTCCGTGCATGTGTCTGTGTTAGTTATTTACCACTTGGTGCATGGCACAATGTCCCCATCAATTTTGGTTTCTTTAAATAAACCTTTTGGGGAACATGGGGATCCCATTGCACCAAATAGGGGGTATTCGAAGGGATGTGGAGAATGAAGAATGTTGTTGCATCTATAAAGTATGTTGTTGGCACTTTCTGAAAGCAATATGCATGTTTAAGGTCAAAAGCTGAAGATAATAATTTACCCTTGCATGTTAGGGACAAAGGGTACTGAAAAGAATATTGGAAACTCAAGGTTCTAAAAGACGCTAGTCGGTCCCAGGTCAATCAGCTGCCGACTAGCGATTTTTGGCCGACTAATCACCGACTTTTGCCCGACTAGTCAGGATTCGATCAAGTCGGGGGACCTCTGAGTAGTGACTTGGGGCCGACTAGTTGGACGATTTGACCAATTTTTAGAACACTGGGGAAACTTTAGTCAAGATAAACAACTATGATGTGGTGAGAAGTTTATGGTTCGGCATTGTCATAATATAGTTGATTTAGCAGTTTAAAGTGCTTGCTTTCTCATTATTTAGTTGCTATGGATGTTGCTAACAATGGGAAAATTCAGTTGAACACAAAACGTGAAGGGACTCCTCCTAAAATCTATACCTATACATATTAAGGGAGAATGCCGGGCATTGGTTTCGTCTGCCACGGGCACCCCCTTCCTTCGCCACTTCGCTAGCAAACCAAGAGCGGGCAGACTCTTGGGCAACCTCTCAGATGAGAAACAGTGCATTTCTCTTCCCTTTTACCAGGTTTTGTGTTCTTCTCCTCCTTATTTTCCGCGTTATGTGTCGTCGACTCGCCAGTGTACTCCTTCAACTGTCCTTGCAACGGCGATGGGCTGACGCGTCCTCTTCTCTCCAGATTTTGCATGCACAGCACCATCATGTAATCGACTCGACCAGGTTAGGTTCGTCCTTCGAATGTCACCGTCCTTTGTTTTGATTTTTTCTCCAGATTTTGCGCATAAAGTCGTTGGTATAGTCCTTCGACTCCTTCTCATACTGTTGCGAACTAGATAATTTTAGGGTCATCTTGCTTGCAAATTGATTTGGTGGTTCTGGGAATCTGGTTGTGCCGAATCGAAGTACCCTGGGTGAGGGTTTTATGGGCTGTATGTACTTCGACCACTGTTATCGCGTACTTTGTCCTTTTTTTCTTCTTTTACTTCTCTATGAAGTATGAAGAGACAAAAGCCAAAATTATCCGTATTTATACTCAGGACCAGACTGCAACTCCCCTTCTCTCTCTCCACCAAAACTCAACTGAAAAATGCTCCGATCGTCGAACTCCCTGGCTTCAATCTCAACCAAGGAAGCACTATTTATCCTTCCCTCTCCTTCGCAGTTCGCACCAAGTAAGAGATTTGGAAACGACGATGATGGCGATGCAGAACAAGGAGAAGAGTAAGTACGAGATGCGTTTGAAGGTTTGTTTGAAGTTCTAGAGCAGGTAGATTGCTTCGATTTTGGGTCTCAATATAGTCTTTTGTAAGGTGTTTTTTTGTTCGAAAACAAATTGTAAAAAGTCCACTGTGTGATACTGATTTCATATGTTCTCCTTTTAGTTTAATTTAGGCTTATTAATTTTCTATTTTTTCAGGTTGCTGAATTTGCAAATGTTAGGAAGCAGCTTGAAGTGCTAGAGGAGAGACTGGACACATTGGTTCAGCCTTGTTTAACAGATGCCTTATCAAATCACAAGGTTCGTGATGTATTGTCAGATTGATAGAAATACATGTGGAGATGATCGTGATGCTTCAATCAAAGCCTTCAATAAGCCAGGAAGTGAGAAATTTTTCTTCTTACTATCAACCAGGGCGGGAGCCCTTGGCATTAATCTTGCGACTGCAGATGTAGTGATCATTTATGACAGCGAGTGGTGAGAATTTTTATTGTTGTGATCGGTCTAGGGATTGCAACATCGTCCCTTTATTTGATGGATCGCTTTATTGTTACATTTTAGGAACCCACAAGTCGACGTGCAGGCTCAGGATCGTGCTCACCGGATTGGGCAGAAGAAAGAAGTTCAAGTTTTCCGTTTTCGTGAGATGGTTTTCCTTTTTGTAGTGCATCATATTAAAGCAATTTGAAATGCTTTTTTTTTTATTTTAGTGACGCTTACCCTTATTTCCAGAATCACTTTGAGTAGTATACAATTGAGGAAAAGTGATTGGAAGCGCTTATAAAAAGCTTGCTCTATATGTTTTGGTGATCCAACAGGGGAGATTGGCAGAGCAGAAGAGTGAGTCGTTTTTACATAGCTATATCTTATGATGCTATATATGAAGTACTGTAACCAAGACATTTTATAATGTGTGCCTTTCTTTTTGCAGCTGTAAACAAAGATGAACTGCTGCAAATGGTGAGGTTTGGTGCTGAAATGGTTTTCAGTTCAGACAGTACAATCACTGATGAGGAGCGGATCATTTGCTAAAGGAGAAGAGGCAACAACTGACCTTGATGCTAAGATGAAGAAATTTAATGAATGCGCGATCAAATTCAAAATTGGCCGCAGTTCTATTCACTTTTTTTTTTAACCGAGTTCTATTCACTTGAGGTAGCTATTGTTACCCCTGATTTTCACTTTGGCTCACATTAAACCCTTATGTTGGAAAATCTTGGAACCTATTCCAATCCGGACACGTTATATGGCTGCAATCCACACTCAAAACGACACCGAAATTTCTAGCACCAAGTTATGAAGACCAGAGTATTATTAGCAGTCAGTGAGGGGGAAGCTAAATCCCGACTCTGGATTGGAATAGGTTCCAAGATTTTCCAACACGGGTTTGATATGAACCAAAGTGAATAGGCTCAGGGCTTTAGGATTTTCCAATTTATATTTACTGGAGATGTGTGAATGATTGGAGTCACACATAAGACACAATGGCAAATAGTAATCTGGCCATAGGATCTTGGACAGTTTGTTTGCGTGAGAAGAAAAATTAGCACCAAAACCAGCTTAGTTAAACCTTTATTTTGTACTTTGATGTCGATGCTTCAGCTCACATGTTCTGCACTACTTTTTAACCTGGTAGTTGAACTGATTAATTTGGAAGTTGCCATGTTTCAATCCATTTTTTCTCACATCATGATCAGGTTGAAATGAGATCAATCATCAAACTTGTTTTCATGTGTTTCGCCTTCAATTGCTCGATGAGGTACAACTCTTTTATCTTTTTAATTACGTCTGATGCCCTGTCACTCGTTTAATTTATTAAATCCACTAAAGTTCTCAGTAAACTGCTCGAGGAATCATATGATGTGGTATGTACTGATCATTTGAAAAGAAACAGCGAAAATCGAAAAATCCAAATCATTCGCTTCGTATCGTTTTTTCTTTCATGAGTGTTGTATTTAGACGTTTTCGTTAGCTTATGGACTTCAAAATTGATTTTCTGCGTACTCGTTCTTGTACATTGTCTATCAATTTATATGGTGGATTAGTATGTTGAATTCCAGGCTCATGTTGACCGTATAGAATCAATGTTGAAAAGGTTCAATATCACTGTTATGCCATCAAACAATTCATAACCGGAATGGTTGTACAAATAGCATTTCCGTAAGTTTATAGGTATTTTTCCGACCGAAATAAAGCTATAAAGGATATTTTAATGGACCTAGATATTCCAAATTATTCCGTACAAGGATTTTAGGTGAAATAGTACTTTCATATTTAATTGGGTTGTTACAACCAAACTGTTATAACTACCCATTGACAAATGACTTCTCGTTTTGTATCCATGTGTTCTCTCACTAATAAAATTCACACGGTACAAAAATGTCATACTCCAATTAATTTGGCATAGATAGAGATGAGGAGACCCACTTTTAAATAAAGGCCTTTATGTATCGTATTAGATGTTCCTGTTTCCCAAAAAAATGCGCAAGGATGGGCCATGCCAAATTTGCTTCTCTGGAAAACACACAGGGTATAGTCACTCCCCTAGGCGCTGAATGATGGGTGTTTGGATGTAGGGCGTGCCAAGACCGTCAAACCGTGAATAAAACTACAAAGCCTAATTCTGAATTCTTAACAAACGATTGGGTGACAACCCTTTGAGAAGGTTGTAAAAGTGATCCAAGGTTGCCTTGCACGTTAAGGACTTCAAACTTAGTAAATGATCGTATGAAGACAAAAAATGAACCCCACATCACTTGTATTATAGGAAATAAAGTGATAGCGTATGGATAAAAGCTTGCTAATATTGAAATTAGAAGCTCGCCACTTTAATTATCCGAAATAAAGTGACCATAGTGTAGGAAAAAGAAAAATAAAGGAATAAAAGCTTGCTAATGTCAGTATTATTTAAGAAGGTCCAGAATAATCTTCCTCTTTTTGTTTAATATTCCTTTTTTGGATAAAGCTCAATTCCAAGGAAGTCTTTAAGCTTGGAACGTAGATAAGGCTAAGAAGCTGTATGAAATGAAAAGGAATTGAGTTCTGAGGCATGGAGCCATTGGCCTGCCTTGTTTTCCCCCTTTCGTAGCAGCAAATTCCCTGAAAAACAACACAGCAAGGCCCTGAAAGTGTGCCCATGTGACTCACGTTCCAACTTCTTCTAAAACTATTCCCACTTATTCAAGAAGGCTTAAAATATGCCCAAACTTTTATATTCACAGCAAAGGCATTGATTGCTGCCACGTGTGTCCTTTTTAAAACAGCCAAAAATGGGGATAACTTCTCTTTTTTCAGGGCCTATTCCTACGTCCTTGTATGCACGAACCATTTTGGCTATATTGACGGCTCACTTAACCTCCACATAGCAAAACCACCATTGTATTGTTGTAATGTCAAATAGTGGAGGAAATTCCCTCCTAAATACCTTGAAAAGGTGCCAGCTGTCATTGGAATTAGGCCCTAAGAATGCGACATGTGTCGACGTCTCCAAACAACTTTCTTTTATGTCTGGGAACTCATATTGATTGTAGAGTTGATTGCAACTCGATGTCCCCTGATGGCTGCCACGTAGCCCTTTGAATTTATTAAAAGCTTGAGTGCTTCCTACTTTTCAGGCCTTATTCCCTGATTTCGCTCTTCTTTTTGACCATCTTCAATTGTACTTGCTTCATTAAGTACTACGTGGCATTCATGATCAAATCTTCGTGTATTTACCCTTATAATACATAAAATCCAATGAAATATAAAGAATATTCCTTGGATATACCCTGAGGGTCTACCAGGAAATACAACCAGACCCTAAAAATTCTCAACTACCCTGAAATATTAGAGTTTGTTGCTGAATGATAAGGTAAGGTAAACTCGGTGTTCCCTTGTCATGTTGCAATTTGTCTCTCCACCATTGATCTTTTTGCACTTTGAATTGATCAACTTAGACTTTCTCGTTGACCAACAATGGAGGCCCTCTAGATTTTGACTTTTTGTTGACCATGAGCCAGACCCACTTGTCATGTTGCTCAATTTTTTTGGTTTTTTCCAAAAATGCCAACAATTGGTGTAAACAGTTACATAACGTGATTTTGAACCTCCAATGCCACTATGTTTATTTGCGAATGTTATTCGATATCGACTGATATATGGCAGTGTCACAGATATCGTTACTTTTTTTGGTATCGCGATCTAATACCATGGGATAAACCCATAAGAAAATCATTGTGATATACACATACCAATAATCTATGTAACAAAAGGGTGCAGCCTAATCACATACTTTGGGTGATGATATAATAGAAATCATGCATTCAGTCCTTTGCACATCACGTGGTGATATATCAGGGGCACTAAATAATTTTTCCATGTTTTGGCTATTTGTTGTGTTATGGGTCCTACTTGTCCTCCCTAGACGAATTATAATACCTTAATGTAGTTACGATAGCTGGACTTCTCTCACCTATGGGCTGATTTGGCAAAAAAAAAAAAAAACTTATTTTTTAGCTTATTTGGGGAAATAAGTCGGAATAAACCACAGTGGTTTGACAAAAAAATATGAGTTGTTTTTTTGGGGTGAGAGGTGAGGCAATGGACGGCTAAGATGAAGCAAGGAAGTTGAGCAAAACTACAGATGTGCCATTGGTCTCTTTAAACAGTGGAATAAACCACAATTTGAACCAAATGAGTTTTTTTGGTTTATTGCTACATAAACCAAAAAACAAGTTTATTTTTTTTTTGCCAAATCAGCCCTAGATATATTCCGTTGTTAAACAACCAATTAAATTATGAACAAAATAAATAAATAAATAAACAAGTCGTAGCCTGTTCCAGTGAAATGGACTTAAGGATTTTGTAATTTTGTCTTTATTTTAAAAAAATTGGAGTTCGTTAGTTTTACGTCAAACTTTTGATGATTATAGGTTCATCTCGACGAGAGGAATCGAAATTTGGTAAAATTATGACTCTATCCAAATATTTTGGGAAATATCCAATAAAAGACACGCCAATTTTTTTTGAACAAAGATAAAACTACAAAATCCATAAGTCAGTTTCACTGGAATGGACAGTATTATAATGTCAGAACCAGATGAATCATTCGCACCACCGATGTTGGTAGCCTAGTGGGTAGGATGCATCACATTCCTAAGGAAGACTCGGTTTTGATTCTTGCTACTGACAATGAATTGTGGGGGTACACACTTATGCTCACTTACACCTAGATGAACTTATACCTCGGTGGTGTCATGGTGATGACCTGTTCTCATGGACAAGAGCTATGGGTCGAACCTGACATTCCACTAGCAGGTCGGGAGCCCCTATGGTTATGTCGAGGGGAATTGTTATACTGGTTGTCCACTTCTACCTTTTTAGAAGTCAAAAAAAAAAGAAAGGATGAATCATTCCCGGCTCACGGTAACTTTTGATCTTAATTCTTGCTCCAACCTTTCTGCCAATTCATGAGGCAAATCTCATGTAGATTTCACATCTCCCACGGCAGTGCTAAATTTGAAGCTGAACATGGAAGGTGTCAAACAAATTTAAGAACTGAAAAAAAAAGTGTCAATTTTTTCTTACTATATATAGTAACCTCCGTTCCTATAATGACATTACCCTACAAAATGACGCACAATTTTCAGATAAAAAAATAAAAGTATATACTTTCGTACATGATTTTCCGAGTTTCTTCATATCAAATTAAAGATCTCGATTGATTTTTTAATTGGGTGCAAAAAAATTCAGCAAATTTTGAGCGAAATTATTTTATTATTTTATTTGAAAATTACACATCTTCTCGTAGGAAACTATCATTAGAACGGAGGGAATAACACATTTAACACTTTGGTTGGAGAGGTAGGGTGTCAAATCTGAAGATATAATATTGACAAGTAAGCCTTTAGATTGTTTTCTTACAATCCTAAAATTTGAAGTCATTAGTGAGATGCTTAGAAAATTGGCACTTGTCCACATCTTCAATTATTCAAATCCAAGGGGCAGCCAACAATGAATTACCAAACCAGCACAATATGATATACTTTTCAAAGCCTAGACATTTACGCCAACTAGCTTAATTTCTCCTCAATATCACTTTCATGATCACACCCTTATAGATAAGCCAAATTCCCTTCTGGATATTTTTGGCCTCCCTAACTATTCCAACCCCTCAATCCCCATAGAACTCACGACCAAAAGTCCTGAAAATTAGCAAACCAAAAGTTTTGTGCTTTTCAACATGAGACATGGTAAAGACATCGGTTATTTTGTACTCATGGCCTTCCTTTCTCTCTTCCTAATCATCCTCGCCGCGGTCCTGTTCTTTTTTTACAAGAGACGGCACATTAAACCCAAAGAATCCATTGGTGCTCCAGCCAAGCTTTGTGCATGTCCATACTCACTAATGGATGCAGATACGGCCACGGATGGGTTCAACCAAAGGCGAATCATCGGGAAAGGGAGGCTGGGAACTGTCTATGCGGCCTTGTTACCAAGTGGGGAGCTAGTCGCGGTGAAGAGGATTCACCCGCGGCTAGTTCTAAGCAATGCCGGTTTAGGGTTTACGTCGATGCTGAAATGGCTCTCTTTAGCTCATCACCCAAACATAGTCCCGATTTTAGGGTTTTCCGAGGCGCCAGGCGAGAGGATCATCCTAATGGAGTTTGTGGGTGGTACCATGAGTCTGGACTACTTTTTACACGAACGAGATTCGGATAGAGCTGCTCTCTTGGATTGGGGCCAGCGTCTGAAAATCGCGGCGGGAGTGGCTAGAGGGGTTGAGTACTTGCATGAAGTGGTGGCACCACCTATAGTCCATGGTTGCATTAAACCCTCAAATGTACTAATTGATGTCAAGTGTTGTGCTAGGGTTTGTGATTATGGGCTATCTTTTTTGGCACCTTTAGATAGGAGAGGGCTTGAAGGGTATGTGGATGATGAGTATTGGGTGGATAGAAAAGGGGCTTCAAAGGAATGTGATGTTTATGGATTTGGGGTAATTTTGCTTGAGCTTTTGAGTGGGAAGAGGAGTGGAGATGGTAATTTGCTTGTGAATTGGGCATTGCCTTTGATCAAAGAAAGGAAGTTTAGTGAAGTTTTGGACTCTAGTCTTGTGATTCCTTCTGACATGAATCCTCTTGTCAGATTGGCCAAAGTTGCATCAGCTTGTGTTGGGAATTCTAGGAAGAATAGGCCTTCTATTGTTGAAGTGGCTACTATTTTAAACAATGTGGAGATGGGGCTAAGTTTTTGAGTACTGGGTCTTTGGAACACTGGTGAATGGGTCATGTGGGTGCTACCATATTTAAGGTTTTGTTTGATTATAAATTTCTCCTCTTCTTCTTTTTCGATGATATTAGATTTTCCGTGGAATTCAAGATTCAAATACAGTGTGCAAACGACGAATTCTGAGAGACCCAAATCAAGAAATCTTGAATTTGATAAGTTTAGAGCAGGGCGAGGAAGGCTTCCGCTTTGGGCTCCAAATTTTCTTTTGAAAATTACGGGGCCCAAATTGTATAGAGTGTTATATATATTAGGTATAACAAATAATTTCATTATGTTAGCATAATTACTATTTTCTCTTTAAAAAATGTAAGAAAAATTACATATAAGGGATACTTTTGCATTCTTGCAATGATCAATACTTTTGGAAATTCAATCTACCTAATTATATGTTCTTTGTCATTTTTAGATTGATTAATGTTTATTTTTCTTTCTCTTAAAAATATGACCCAACCATAAAAAATCGCCTCGAACTCTCAAAATGTCCGGAATGACGAGGAGAGAGAGGTACCTGGGGTTGGAGGTGGTTTGCCAAGGGGGGGATTATTTTGATCAATCATTCTTGTGAAATACTAGGTTGCCTATTTTTTGGGTAGAGAGGACCCATCACCCATTTTCATTACCATATGAATGTGTTTTTTTTTTTTTTTTTTCCTGTCTTAATTTAATTTGTGGGTTTGATTATTTCGTCAAACTCATTGTGAATTGAGTTATACTCCATGAAACTGTTTAGTCACTCGATTCATTTTCAAGTTTTGTGTTATGTATAATATTGATTTATGCCCTCTTCAATCATTTGGGGTATTATATTTATATGGTATTTAAAAGAAGGAAGTTAGTAATTATATATTTATATCCGGTAGATATACCCACCAGGATGTTGGTGGAATATTTCTCCAACTCTATTTGCTATGATTAGACATCATCAGCCCCTGAATATAATTAATTGGCCATCAAAACTCTCTGCCGTACTCCGATCATTTATTCGCTCCTATAAAATGTTGCTGTTCGGATCGAACTTCACGTTCAACCTATAATGCCCATACGGGTCTTCGGGAACTGAAGTCGCATAAATCACACAGCAAACGAAAACAGTACGTAGCAAAATTGAAAAAGAAAGAACACAGATTTACATAGAAAGAAACCTCAACGGGAGAATAAAACATGAGAGTAACACCAGTCCCCTATAATCGAAGAACCAATGGAGTACAAGTCGTCTTCTCTCTTTTCTCTCGGAAAAGTTTTCTCTCGCCTCCTCTCGTGTTTACAACTTTACACTGATACGCTCTTAACCCTTGTTACAAAGTCTATAAATTATTAGTTGAGGCTAAGAACTATATTAATCCTTCAAATTAGCTTAGTTTATGATATTTTCTATGATTCGTAACAGTTTGGTGTGTCTCATAACTTTTATAAAAAAAATCGTAACTTTTACAGTATAAAAAAATCGTAACTTTTATAGGGGTGTGTATGATACACCCACATAAGGGGTGTGTATTGTAGCATTTTCCCATAAAATAAGTCCTAAATTATATATCTTGGTACTCGTTTATACCTAATTATATCTCAATTTTTCTTGAGGCACCGTTTTTAAATCTCAATTTCCGACAAGTCTTTCTCCATATGCAGAGCAAGTTTCCCTGTGATCGATCCAATTGAATGGAAACAAGGTTTACTTATTTATCTTCTTTTTTTTTGTCATTCATCATTCCTAATCTGTTATATGGGGAGAGGGGGAATGAAACTCGATCCCGAGATGCAGTGTGAGGCATCTAAGAGCTCTACCGCATGAGTTAGCAACCGACGCTTGCTTACTTATTTATCTGTAAATGTCAATTTTTCAGATTTCATCGAAAACATCATCAAAATAAAAAATCATTTGGATCGAATTTTGTTTGATAGTATATTTTAGGAACACATTTATGTTTTTTTTTGGTAAATTAACCAGTAGTATATAAAAGCAAACAATCCACGAACAAAGGGAACACCGTCCCAACAAGATACCACAACCTCCTAACAGACTAGGAGATTATAACAAAATAACAATAGACAATAGGACCCAGACAATAACAAAGGATAAAACACCCTAGAACTCAGATTCCAGGTACGACCTAAAAGCCTAGACGCAGCACAATTCTTCAAATTCCTCCAAGAGCTCAAGCAAGCCCAAACCTCCTCCACAATCAAAGCACCCAAAGCAGGGGCATGCAAATTGATACCTTCAAAATGTCTCCTATTGCGTTCCCTCCAAATCCAATAGGTAGCACCCGCCAGACAAAGCTTGTAAACTCGACTGGAACATGAATCACTTCTATGAGCCATCACCCAATCCATTTCCCCAGCCAAACCAAAACAAGACCGAGCCACATGGTTCAACTGAAGCAACATAGTCCATACCTCCATAGAATATATGCAGGAAAAGAACATATGGTCATGGGATTCTTCAGCATTGAGGCACAACAAGCAAACCTTATCCACAGGCAGTCCCCATCTTGATAATCGATCCCTGGTGGACAATTTACCCAAAAAAGTCATTCATTCAATGAAAGCCCACAAAGGAACATTACGAGGAAACCAAACACAGTTGGCCCATGGAACTATTGGATAAACAACCCAATAGTTTCTCGGTGGGCTTTCATTGAATGGATGGAATAAAAAAACTGCATCATTGGATTGCAATCCTTTTTTATGTTCCTAAAAATATGTTTCAAAAACATATAAAAAAAAAAATCATTTGCTATTGCGTTGTTTTTATGCGTTACTAATTTTGTCAATAGAATTTAAAAATAGACGATGGAATTGAGAAAATGGGCTGGGCCGTCAAGTCTCGTAAAGGAATTGAGAAAGATCGAATCCCTCTCTTCCTAATAAAGATTAAATTGTTTCCGGATGTGGTTGGTTTCCGCCATCTATTGTGGCCCCCACTGCGCATTTTTAGTAATTTGAATTGTTCATCTTGTAAGCCACGCATAGTAATGTATTCAAGCAAAAAATCAATTCGATAGGATATCGATAGAAATAATCGAATTTTTATTTACAAAATAGGGGTTGGTGGTCATTTTCGTTTTAAAACTGTTGAGAGAATCCAGGTTGTCCGTATTATCAACCGAAATTTGATATTTTATATACCTATTGATGTCCGATCAAACTGATTTTACACCTGAATACACAACTCTGCGAGCCATACAAGATGGACGGTTCAGATTATCACAACAAACGCACTGTCGAGCCCACCAATAGAGGATCCTGAAACCCCATGATTTCCGGATCATCTGGACAGAATATTCTCAGACCCTAACAAGAGCAGGTATTCCCGTATACAAGAGTTTGAAACATGGGCCTCAGGTATTCCCGTATACAAGGTTTAAAACATGGGCCTCAAGTTGGGCTTGCGTTTTGAAGTTGTGGCCTGATTTTGGATTTGGGCATAAGGCATTGTAAATGGCCTGGCATGCGTCATATGCGAAAATCCTTGAATCTTTTCCAATATTCCAACCAAAAAAGGCATTAAAAAACACCTTTTTTTTCTTGGGCGTTTAAATTATAAATAAATGGCTGGGTCGGGATATTTTGGAAAGGGACATACAAGTGAAATATATATGAGATCAACAGGCTTTTGAAGACGTTTTTTATTTATTTTTTTATCGGCAGTCGAAGAAACGCAGCAAAACCTAAAAAATCCATAAAATATATACTAAAATTTATGGAGTTGGCTGTACTATATCTATGAACGTAGTTTGAATCAATACCCCGACTGAATTTGGTGCACATGTACTTGCAGAACTTTTTTCATTTTTTTTTTAAACAACGAAAAGAATTTGATTAATCTCACTGAGTAAATATTACTGGGATTAAATATAGAATAAGGAAAAGGCATTGACAATCCAAAGAGAATATTCCAACAAGATTGGAACTCTCTCCCGAAACAAAACATGTGCGCCCCTGGATACTATAGCGAAAATGATTGATTTTGTTCACCCTCTTCAAACGAAGGTACACACCTATACTAATGTTCACCATCTTTTAAAAATAGTGAACAAAATCGCACTCGTTCAACCCACAATACCCTATAAAAGAAAGCATAGAAGTCCTAAAAACCTGAATATATACTGAGTAATTACCCAACCTCCAGCCAGAGCTTATATCCTTAGACACCCTAAAACCGCAGACGGATAATCCAAAGAAAACACATCACTGCCTTAATTGAGAAATTTTGAATTAGGAGGGCCATAATGTGGCTCCCGTCCTCATAAATCCTTTCATATCCTTATCTGTATTTGGTTGGCACTTATCTTCTCAACCTCCAGAGTTAAAGCTTTGTCTGGCATTGGAAGATTTGAGTAAAGGCAGTAGATGTGTTCTTGCCTATAAGTTGGAATTTCTAGTTCCTTGTTTAGTATCTCGTTTTGTCTGGGGAACCACGTAAAATATTTGTGTTTTGTGTGTGCGTGTGTTTGGTTTAGATCCCGTGGGGCACAACAAGAAATTCCATGAATCAAGCCAGAACTTTTTTTTTCTTTGGTACAATATGTAATATGTATGCATGAATGTACATGCATGCTTATATTTGGAAGGAAAAAAAGGGCTTATATAAACGCAAGTTTAGGTTGACTGGGGGAAAAAAGTAGCGGTGCACATACTTGAAGGCTGGGCCGGGCTTATTACATATTAATAATAAGACTTGTGCATGTCCAAATTCGGTCTAATTAAATTTTTATTTTCTTTAAGTCCGTCCAACTAGTCTATTTAATTACTTATAGTAAAAAACATAAAAAAAAAAAAAAAAATCATCTGGTGTGGGTTTGCCCTAATTCCCTACAGAATCTGTTCTCCTACTGGTCTGCTTTTCCTTTTAAAACCTAGAGAAACAGATTTTGGGAGACTTGCATCTACTCTGTTTTATGGTCAATTTGGAAAGCTAGGAATGATGCTAACATTAGCAATCAAGAATGGGAATTGATAAAGGCCTAAACAACATCTCTGATTATTCGGTGGAGGATTTCAATGGGATGTCTTGAATTTGATGCGATCAGACGTCTACGGATTTTAGGGATTCCTTTTGTCTGATGCAAATTTTTGTTGTGTGTTTCCAACCTTTCGTTGGATCCTCTTTCTCCTTTCTTCTGTTTTTTCCTTGTACTTTCCCCTCGACGTACTCTTATCGAGTTCTCTAACGTATTCTTGTTATGCCGATAAAAAAAATATGTAAATTTATCATCCATAACTCCATTGGCTGTTTCTATGTAGGAGATTCAAGAAAAGAATAACACTAGAGAATTATACTGAGATCAAGGAAAATATCTACAAATATTCTATTAAAAAAGGTAGTGATTTTCACACCTCATAAATGTACTCTCTTTTTTTTTGGGTTTAGCAGTGAATTCTTTTGTGTAATTTTGTCACTAAAAGGCAAAAAAAAAAAAGAGTGCATTTACGAAAAAAGGTGTGAAAATCATTTTTCATAAGATGAATGATATTATGTATGTATTGTTATAGTAGGAGATTTTTTTTTCCTTCATAGACGTAATATTTTTTTATAGCATAAATACATTATGCATACGCATCACTTTCTAATTTTTTTTAATACGAGCGAATCCGGGTTTAATTTAAAGGGATATTCTCAAACCCATCCCATTTACTCGACGAGTTTAAACACTCAACGAAACCCAACTTTGACAAAACTCAAACTCTTGAAAAACCGAGTTGGGTTAGACAGGCTGGGCGTGTTAGCGGATCGGTGTGCATCACTACCTAGGAAAAAGCCATCTATTTTTTGTCTAAATAAGGAAACAACTAAAATGACGTTGTCCTTAAAACCCTTGTCCATACGTTACAGTAAAACCCTAGAAAGGAAACTTCCTGGCTAAGCTTTGTGCTGCGTCGCGTACCTGAGAAGCTCAACAGATGACTTTGACAGTTGGACCCCCCCTCAATAATAAACAAATATCGACAACATAGTAGTCCTACATAATATTACATTATAGCCCCTATTATGGAAACACTCCACTGCTATCGACCCCTTTTCAAACACTTTGCAATCGACTGCCTCTTCGCTGAAAACCAACCACGTTCGCCTTTTAGGTCTTGTGTACAAGTTTCGATTTACCAATATTTCCAATTACCACCGACGGTGGTAGCCTGGTAGGTAAGGTACCTCACTTCGCTGAAAAACAACCACGTTTGCCTTTTAGGTCTTGTGTACAAGTTTCGATTTACCAATATTTTCAATTACCACCGACGGTGGTAGCCTGGTGAGTAAGGTGTCTCACATTGTCAAGAAAAATTCGATTTCGAGTCTTGAGAGTGTACAATGCCTACCACTAAGCTACCACTCCACTTGCTTTAACAAGATAAAATATTCTTGATACGAACACAATGCGAGGGTGTTAATATAAGGTTAATAAATACTTAATTAGCCATGCATTGTATGATTTGTATCCATATTTGGGACCACTAATTAACCTCATTAAAGCAGGATCTAAGAATACTGGATAATTGTTCATTATATAATAAGGGTGATCAGTGTGGTGAAAATGACGAGAACACAATGCAAAGAAATGATAGACAGTGACGTCATATTTTTCTAGAGCCGTGTATACGATTAAATATTGCATGCATGCTTATGGTAATCATACAGGAAAAAATTTATAATCTTGGTGGGATACTTTGGATTATTACTCTAATGTACATAATCAATTAGGGTGATTCTTTTTAAGCCAAAAAGATAGCCCCAAACCCCACTTTGTCAATTGTCACCACACAGATTCTAAGAACTTAATCTAATCCCAAGATGCCCTAACCTTTAACCAAACCCTCCAGTTTACTCTAAAGATCAATTGTAGCATTCTTTCAAGGGGGTGTTTATTAGGAGCCTCATTTTTTATTTTTTGGCTTTTCGGATTATGGTAAGAATGTCTTTTGGATTTGATATGAGTGTTTGAGAGAAATATGTGCAGAATGCATTTTGAAACAGGAGTACTGTTTGGGAGAAATATTTTTTTTTAAGGAACAGGCAATAGTACTTTTTCGTAACGCAAAAATTACACGACTATTCGTAACGAAAACTTATAAAGGAGCAGGGGAGTATCATTTCATTACAAGCTCTTTCTCGGACTTGCGGTTCGTATCATACGAATGTACTTAACATAGAGAGAGAGAGACAGAGAGAGAGAGAGGATTCCTTGCTTGACATGAGAAGTCTACGTGAAGATAGAGACACACTAGGAATCGAATGTGGGTTTAGCGAACACACTTAAATAATATTTAGTTGGGCGAACCTATTCAGTGATAAACTTTTTGAAAAATTATTACTATATTTGTAAGAAAAATTTGAAACATAGGTAGGGCGGTTCACCGGTCGCTCGGGTTAACTCGTCCTCGCGTAAAGAAATGGATTAGGCAAAACATACAGGTGGTTGTTGGTGTAAATTCCCGTTTGTTACTTTCCTTCTTGGTGGTATGTATATATCCTGTAATGTCTCTGTACGTATAGCTTTCAATTAGCTTTAAGCACACTCTAGGTTGACACTGCAGCTAAAGCCCTCTCTCTCTCTCTCTCTCTCTCTAAAAGGAAAGAGGTGAAACGTCCAATAAGAATCAGGTTGCCCCATCTCTACTCTACCCCTTGTTTTGTTTTACAACAACAAGTTTCATACACTAAACCCTTTTTTTAACAGTTGTATAGTTAGAGAAAAGCAGGTGCGATCATAAGAACAATTTTCATTCCTGTACGGTGAATTATACCGTGTGATAATAATATTGTGTTCGTCAAATGATTTGATAACAACAATATATATTGTAGATTAATTTCTCAATTTATTAAAACCGTTCCATTAAAATTCGAATGACTGAATTTAGTCATGAAGAATTCTTCGAACCAAAATTTCTTTCCTAATTCGGCTTTCTCTGACTTCAATTTCTAGCTCCGTCACGGGAAAGAAGAGAATCACAGGTAGAGAGTTTTTAGAAAAGCAACAACAGAAAAAAAAAATGCATTTATTCTCTCTTACATGTGCGCACACATACACACAAGCAAAACCAAACTTGACGTCCAAGCAAACTACTTTTTTATATTCATAAGAACTAAAATTCTTTCTACAGTTACATAAATTCACATAAGAAAATCCAGATCGTTCTTCTTCCTCTCTCTCTCTCTCTCTCTCTCTCTCTCGAGCGTATGTTTGGAAGAGAGAACATCGTAAAAGAACAAGGTGTAGTATTCAATTAATTCCTTTGCTTCCTCCCCCAATCATCAATAATCTTATTAATTAATAAGACGAGATTTTGTTAATTAATAAAGAAAAAAATGGATTTAATTTTGTTTCTTTATGTTAGATTTATATTTTGTGGTACTATATTTGTTTGTTTGTTCAGATTGGAGAAGTGGAGGAAACAGTACAGGAACCGGAGAGAAACCCAATTTGGTATGGGCATAAGATCAGCAAAACAAGAGAGATGACATGGTGCAGCAGTAGTGATTCCCAAGATCAAAGTTGCGTCCAATTAACTAATAATTCGAAACAAAATTCGATAATTACATGCCCTTCATGTGGCCATAATATCCAATTCCAAGATCAGGTATTAATTTTTCCATATTTAACACCTTTATTATTTTCTTCTTTGGATAAATTATGGTACTATGATATGAATGCTTAATTTTTTATCAAATTAATATTTGAATTAGGCGGGAATTCAGGATTTACCGGGACTCCCGGCGGGTGTGAAGTTCGATCCATCTGATCTAGAAATTCTTGAGCATTTGGAGGCGAAGGTTTCGTTCGATCCCTGTAAGATTCATCCTCTGATTGATGAATTTATTCCAACACTTGAGGGGGAAAATGGGATTTGTTACACACACCCAGAAAAGCTACCAGGTAATTATTAATTTCAAGTATATGATATTTGATTTACTTAATTAGCTTTATTATGTAAGGATGAAGATTAGGATATGATCTGATATGAATTGGATAACAGGATATTGAGAATGATTTTTTTTTTTATCGGAAAATTTTTTTATTAGTGAAATTTTTTACTATTAGTGTATGATTTCTACTCCTACGATCCTACCTAATGTGTTTTCTCAAGTTAGGCTCAGAGCAAAAGGAAGGTTATACATTATATGGAGATCAGTTTATTCGCATCTTAACTAATTTTTAAAAAATGAATCTCACAGTGCACCAGTAGTGGCTCGAAAGTCTAGCTAGACATAGTGTGGGATAATTTGGGAGGGAGATCGCACTAGGAACACTTGGAAAAAGAAATAAACTCGAATTTTGTCCCAAAATATTGGTTCTCCCTCCGTCCCATAGTATTGGTTCTCAGTCTCTATTCCATTTTGAGATGTGTCAAAAATATTAGTCCATTTGAAATGCCAAAATTTTAAAGTGTCTTGATTTCCAAAATCTTCCGTTGATAAAAAAGAGTTAAATTACTTTATTATTGTGATCGAAGGGTAATATTGAAAATCAAAAGGTCATTTTCATAGGAGGCATGCATGCATTTAATGTTTGTCCCCCTTAAAAAGTTAGAATCCTTATGAGGGGCCAACCGTGTTGTGGGAGTAAGGGAGAAGTGCTCTCAAGTGAGAATGAGGCACAAACTTCACTTACATCTCTTGTGGTTTGGGCCATGTGCAGATACATTTCCTGCCCCCTGCGTTTTGATAAATACTACATCGCACCCAATTAACAAAAATAATACTGAATCCACCTTGCACTATTAATAGAAACGATGTAAACTCCAATATGGCATTATTTTCTTCCTTGATACTTCTACTTCCTTGAATATCTATCTAATCCATCCCCGGTATCCATAATCCAAAATCCTAATCCAAAATCAAACCTAATTGCAAATTGAATGATGGAGTTGGAGCAACCGGGTGTTGGGATTAGACCTAATCACTTCCGCAACAAAAACGTAACGAAAAATAAACAAGAACAAGCTCAAATAACACACAATATTTACGTTGTTAGGCGTCAATGCCTACTCCACAGGAGAGAGAGAGAGAGAGAGAGAGAGAGAGAGAGAGAGAGAGAGAGAGAGAGAGAGAGAGAGAGAGAGAGAGAGAGAGAGAGAGAGAGAGAGAGATTC
>JAXBDA010005789.1:0-23080 GCA_036023075.1 Gaultheria prostrata
AATTTTGGCTTTATTCAAAAAATAATTAATTTTCACTATAATTTCATACTTGTTAGATTCGTCTCGTCGAGAGGAACCAATAAACCATAAAAAATTGATGCAAAACTAATAAATGCAATTTTTTTTTTGAATAAAGACAAAATGAATAAACCAAAAAACCAATTTTTGATTTATTTGCCAAAGGTAGTGAAATGAGAGAAAAACTCATTCCACTAGACTACCACAAGTGTTTCACTAAAAGAGTTTTTTGACGGTAATATAGGAGTACTTTTTAACTATCCGATTCTCTCACTTTTCATTCTATTTCCTACATTTTCCAACTCCATTGAATTCCCACAAGTTCTTAAGGGTTGTTCTCCAATGAATTTTATGAGGATTTGATAAAATCAAGCCCTTGATTTTATCCATTCGTGAAATTTTTTGATATAGTCTCATATTTTTTAATGCAAAAATATGAGATTTTATCAAATTTTTTCATGAACAGATAAAATTAAGGGTTTGATTTTATCAAATTTTCATAAAATCTATTGAAGAACCGAGCCTTAATCAAAAATCAACTTGGCATGTACCTCTACTGTAAAAGCAAGAAGAGAAGAAAAAGGGACAGCTGGGAGCAGGTACACCAGGCTGGAAAAAGTACTGTTTAATAGTAGTACTAGAAATTTTGGGTACGGGAGGGTACCACGTGGTACTCTCTCGGCACATCCGGACCGTTCAACAATACAATGAACGGTCCGGATATTTTCTCTAACTTCAAACTTTTTTTTTTCCAACGCTTTTTAAAGCGAACAACCAACCTTTATTTTAAGTTGAAAAATATTTTAAGATGCACCGAGCTCATAACTAGATAATATGAATCGGTTATTTTATAGGGCTTGTTGAGAAGGTTAGTCATGAAAAAAATTATTTTCTCCAAACATCTATAGATATCTACAATAAAAATAATAATTTTTAAAATGTGATCTTTTTTGATACCTATTGACATTCAATCAAAATTATTTTTTCATGAATGATTTTCTCAATGACACCAAAAACATTAGCTGTTTGGATCGTCTCAACATCGTAATATGTAAAGTAGTAATAATACTATCTAAAAAATTTCCGAAGTTACAAAAAAAAAAAAAAAAACTATCTCAAGGATTAATAAAATCTTTCCTTTTGCTGAGGAAAAAAAAATGATAAACAAAGAGTATTTTAGAAGAGGCTTCTAGTAATTAGCTAAAAAATGATAAAAATGCAGTGTGTCTAAATAGTAATTAGCTAAAATAGAAAATTGACTAAATGATAGTAGGTAATTTGGCTAAAAATTTAGAGAGATTGGTGGTTTAAATGAATTTAGAAAAACAAGTGTTTGGTCAGCTTGTTAACTTTTACAATAATCTTTTACATATTCAGAGAATTTTTTTTTAAAGTTGTATTTAACACAATATTGCATACATGGCGGCAGGAGTGTTGAATGAGAAATGTGTTTTGTGCTAACATTATTATGTTTCGCCAAGTTTTATTAATCTTATTCCGATTTATAAACAAACTAGGAGTACAAAATTCACGATAATATACGATTTTCTCGACTTATCACCTCCTATTCCTTGTTTCACTCTTCCTTATCCGCCCGACAAATGAACGGAGACAGTTAACCTCAACAGTTTACCATCTGACAGAGTCAGGGGTCCTGTTGAGTCTATTTTTGTACCTGATATAGTATAATATAAAGACCACAAAATAAATTACCCGAATTATCTGTATCGATCAGGTGGATCTCACGGGCCGGATTGTTTGAACCGGAAATAAAGTGGATTCAAATCCAGAACCCTTTTTCTCTCATGTGAAACAGAAACAAACGCCAAATAAATCTCTCTCAAGCAATTTTTCTGTGTTGAGTGGGTATCCACACGTGCGATCTGGGCCATCACTTGGTTTCGGACTGTCCGGATTATAGAGCGAGAAATAGAAGAGAGAAAGAGGGGAGAGTGAGGGTTTTGATCTGAACCGTTCAATATACTTTTAGACAGTCCAAATATAATATTCGGGTACCACAATTGGACGACCCGAATGAAACGTTCGGGTTTCCCTCCCCCCCTCTCTCTCTCCCTTTTCCTTTTCTTTATTTATTTCCTCTGCAACACGGAAAGGCTTGTTTGCGCTTCAGACTACAAATTTCCTCTCTCTCTCTCTCTCTCTCTCTTCCTGTGCCAAGAACTTTTTCACAATTCACATAAACTTCAAGCTTCAGCTTTACCGAAGTTATCAAACCCACTTCTTCCCTTGACGACATTTCAATTCATTATTTACCCCCAAAAAACATCATTTCAATTCATTTGATTCCCATAACCAATAACAATATATGTGTTACTGTGAGATGATAGTTCTATAGCAGCAGCAGCAGCAGTGTTTGTTTTTTGGGGAAAAAAATGTCTGAATTACCCTCAGGAAGCCGTTTGGTTCGTTGCCCCAAATGCGAAAACCTTCTACCAGAGCTCAAAGATTACTCTGTTTATAAGTGTGGTGGTTGCGGTACTATTCTTCGAGGTTTGATTCCTTCATTCCCTCTTATTTTCTCTTTAATTTTTTTTATGTTTGTTTCCCGAGAAAACTTGACAAGAAAAGTAATACGGAATACCCAGAAGTTTTATCCACACATTCACAACTTAGCTTGATACGACGGTGGGATTGGTCTATTAGTTCGACGACCTGCGTTATCGAAAAAACTTGCTTCATCGCTCTTGTTTTGTGGTTGATTAAGGTTTGTCGTTACGTTGACTTGGTTATTGGGTCCTGAAGGGCGAAATGGTCAAAATTCATGTCCTTTTGGTTCAATTTGGAGTTCTGTGTATTGTTTTCTGTTTGGGTGCTTGGAAAAATCAAGAAAAGGGATTTAGGGTCGGAAAAAATTGTAGATATATGCCTTCATTTTTCATGTTTTATGGTTGATTTTGTTTTTGCTTGTTGCGTTGACGTGCTTTTTGAGTCCTGCTATAGCGAAATGTTGAAGATTCGGATCTGTGAATTCTTTTTCTTTTCCTGCTGTTGTGATTTCCATAACCCATCACTGTTTGTAATCAATTTGAAGAATTTTTTCAAGACTTGTTCGTTTGATTGTTTTGGGAACTTGTTTTCGGGAGTTTTTCGGAAAATAATTCAGTTTTTAGAAACGATCAAGGCTGTACATACAGAATCTCTATCATTATCTCCGCTTAAAATGATGAACAGATGAAAATGATTAAGTAAATACTTAAAACAACCACCACACAAGTGTCTTCAGTAATTCTGTGGCCATAATTCTGATTGTTTTCCCTCCTCTCCATTGCATTGTTAAATACAGCTAAAAATGAGATTTTAGTGGCGGATACATTATCACAAAAGTCTGATGAAGAAAGGGTTCGAGGGGGTTCTGATATATTTCCAGAGAATTTAGACAATTCCAGTTTTCCGGAGAAAGGAAGGAGTCTGAGTGATGGGCCTGAGAATAATGTTAAATCCAATGGTAGTTATGCGAGAAGAGATGATAAAAGGGTGATTTCAGGTAATACAGCAGACAACCAAAGCAACGGTTCTTCCATCTCATTTGACAGGTGGGCTGGTGGGGTTGTGGTTGTTGATAATGATCTTGAGGCACCCTTGAAGTTAAATGAATCTAGTCGGGTGGAAATGGGAAAACAATTTGAGGAGTTGAAACACCCAAATGGGATTTCCAATGGGTCTCTAAAATCGGCAGGGGTTGCTGAGTGGAGGAGCGCGGAGGGAGGTGAGATTGAGGGGTTTCGGAGAAACACAATAAGGGATTTCCATGACGTGAGATATTCAACTCCCATGTATTCGGAAGATGGTCCGTATTTGAGGTCTAGTTATGGCTATGGAGAAGCAGCGAAGAATAATCAGAACAAAGCAGATGAGTTTCGTAAGGCTGAGTATCTTGGACAAGACAAAGCTGAGCTTCTGAGGAAGTTGGATGAGCTAAAAGATCAACTTAGTCGGTCCTGTGATGTTAACGATAAACCTAAAGAAAAGTTTCCCGTCGATCGGAGATGGATTCATAATGAAGAACCTTATGGTGGTTTCGAGTCCCAATTTCCTGATGGCTCATGGGGATCAAATGGAAGACCTCATTATGTAAGACATTATCCTGAGCCATCGCCTTATACGAGTAGACAAGAAATGGAAATGCCGAGCTTGTATCCATCAATGCATGCTCCAAATCAAGTGCAAAGATTTGGGGATCCTTTAAGTTCCCAAGTTCCTAGAAGACGTCCACACCAAGCACCTGCTGCCCTCCAACAACAATCGTCTCATCCTTACTTTTCTGGACAGTATAGAGATACAGATGTGGATCCACCTGAACCATACCCACCAAATATGAACTTTCACCATCCCTCTTGCTCTTGTTTTCATTGCTATAGCCAACAAGAAGTTCCAGCTCGAGTCCCGCCTGCTGCTTTCCACAATAGGATGTTTCCTAATGCCCCAAACAATCTTATGTTTCCCAATGCCCCAAGTGCATTTGGTCCACGTGATTGTAATCTTAAAACTGGACATCCTCGTCCATTTAACTCCTATAATCTCCAATCCAATGCTAGATGGCCTTTCGATCAGAATTCCGAAGCAGGTGGTTTTGTTCATCGACGCCCTTCTAGGGTAGTGCTGGCCACCCATGGACGGCGTTGTCGCCCCATAGCTGGTGGAGCTCCGTTTGTTACATGCTACAATTGTTTAGAATTGCTTCAACTGCCTAAGAAAACTTTTCTTATGGATATAAATCAAAAGAAAGTGCGATGTGGTGGATGCTCTACAGTCATCCTTTTTGCAGTTGTCGACAAGAAACTTGTTTTTGTTTGTACAGAGATAGAGAGAACTTCCAAGTTTGTTGATGATAGCCCTAATGCTACAGCGATTGGTGGTACTTTGCATTCTCGCGTTCAGGCAAGCCAGGCTAGAACAACATTTTCCTCTGATGATTATGATAACTCAGGTTATGATTTTGAGGCAATGGATAGAGAAGTCGTTTTTTCGTCAATGGGGAAGCAATTGTCCGCAAACAAGTTTGGAGAGATGGCAAGCATTCACTCCACATCTCCCTATTCTTCTGAGGATGTGGGTAAGATAGACACTTTGTTTGCCCAAGTAGAGGAGTCCAACTGTGTTGAGCCGGTAGCTGAATCCAGTCTTTTCCCACCGGCCGTTGGTTCACCCCTTCAAGATCATTTTGAGTATTCTAATAGATACCGTATGGCGAATCGCTTTGGAAAGGGAAGCCAAAGTGGGAATTCAGAGAGGAAGAAGGTGGAGGACCCAAAGAAAGTTACCTCGCAGAAAAATTCTGTGAATGATGTATCGTTGGCAACTGAGATTGATGTTTCATTGAACGAATACTCAAACAGTGGAATATCTCAGGAATCAGGAGACACAATCAGAGAAGATCAACTGAAAGCAGGTCGGTCATTCTTTGGCGGCATTACTACGAAGAGCTTGAAAGACTCTTCTGAATCCAATCAAACCAGTGAGATAAGCTCAACAAATGTCACAGTCAATGGGCATCCTATGTCAGATCATTTGTTAAAGAAGGCTGAAAAGCTTTCTGGATCAATCCAGCCGGGACATTACTGGTAAGTACATGAACTCTCTGACTCCATGTGCAGTAACTTGGTACCAAATGTGTGTTTTTTTTATCATGTTAAGAATATTGTCCCACATTGCTCAGGAGAGGAATGGGTGATCACTTAATATATGATGGGACCTCTCCACTCATTGCCAATTGGTTTTGAGTTGGATGTTTCCACATGGTATCAAAGCAGGGCCCATTCCACTCCACATTATAAAAAGAAAAAATCACAATCCATACCCCACGACAGACCAGCAAAAAGACTGCACGATGATAAGACCCAAAAAGTGGCCACACGTGACAGACCTCAAATGCGGCTGCACGTGAGGGGGGATGTTAAGAAATATTGTCCCACATTGCTCAGGAGAGGAATGGGTGATCACTTAATATATGACGAGACCTCTCCACTCATTGCCAATTGGTTTTGAGTTGGATGTTTCCACAAATTGGTTTTAGGTTGGAACCCTCCAAGAAATCTAACATGGTATCAGAGCTAGGTCTTGGGTGGCGCTTCTCATGATGTGGTCAAATCTCTATCGCCCGAGTCAAATCTTTCAGTCTTCTCAATTCGTACCTCCACGTGCATCCGAGCTGCACGTGAGGGGGAGTGTTAAATCTCACATCGCCTATCGAAGCCACCCAAGCTTGGTTAATATAATCTAGAGGTTACTCCACCTATTGCCAATTGGTTTTAGGTTGGAACCCTCCAAGAAATCTAACAATGCCAGGTTATGTTATCTCGGCATTCGTTTTGAGAAGGATGTGGATAAATTCGATCCTGGAGACAATCAACAACTTGGTTTTATTGTGTTTGACTATCCATCCAACAAGTCTGAATTAGTCTTTTCTCTTTTGAATTTTGAAAAATCCTAGATCGCGTAGGTTTAAAGATTTGCTAGGTTTTAACCCTCAATTGAAAAACTCACCAATCAATAAAATCAATCAATCAAGGAAATGAAAGCAATCAAACACATAACGCCAAGATATACGTGGATAACCCCTAAATGGGGAAAAAACCCCAGGAGGAAATCAACACACTAAAAACCATCATTGCGTAGTTACAAAATGACCTTAATTAAAACAACCGTGAATCCTCACCGACTAACCAAAGATCGAATTGCCAAAACCACGTACACCGCACAGTGGTTGATTGCTGCGCGCCTTGAATCCTTAAGTCCTCCAATATACTTCCAGAAATCCACTGGAAGAATGACTCAAATAGTTAAATTAAAGATTTGATGAAACTTATTGGAGTTAATCTTATTGCTTGGTGATTAATTGATCATGTGTGTACTTCAAGGAATACAAACAAAGACCCCTTGAATGTTTTCTGAGATTTTGAAGTGCTTGGCGGTTGTCTACTCTTTTTGTCAATGCAAAACCCTAATGAGTCTCCTATATATAAATATGTGATTTGTCGTGGAATTGCCAATAAATAAAGACCGTGGCCTATGGTCCTATCAAATTTGAACTAGCATAGATTTAAGAAAATAGATCTCATAGCTTAGAGATCTTGAAAACTGGAAAATAAAAATTACCCCTCCTTGGATGGAAGCTCCGTTTTGTTCCATTAACTTTTGAACTCTTTTTCATCTTTTTGGGATTTTCAAATTAAAATCACTACCCAAAATTCTGTCTGATTGGTAATTGGCCATATTTAGGTACTATTTTAATTAGTAATTTAGTAATGGGCTTATTAGTTGGCATCGTCATTGAGAAGATGAAGTTTTCCTTGATTGATGGGCTTATTTGTTGGTATCATTGAGAAAATGAAATTTTCCTTGATAGTCATGATTTTTTTTTTTTGGTAAAGTAATTCTTTATAGAAAGAAAACCACCAAAAAACAAGGCCAAGGGTTTATCCTTGAGAGCCAAACCTGAAGCTACACCATATCAAAGAATAAAACAATGAAAAATAAGGACCTATGCACAAAGCCTAGCATACTCAGCATTCCCATACAACTTCTTCCATCCCATGAGTCCAGCTCGAATATCCTCTTCAATAGTCGAGATAACAGCCCCAACAGAACCACGTTCGTGCTGAAAAACCCTACCATTCCTCTCCGTCCACAGATGGTAGACAACAACTGAAAATACAAGCTGGAGAACTATGCTAGTATTTGTCTTACTCCTAGCGCGACAAATCATCCAATCTAGAATAAGATTCCATTGTATAGGAGCAGTCATATACCCACATTTCTGCAGAAAATGCAGCAGCACTGAGCAAGAGAAATGGCATGTAAAGAAAAGATGTTCATGGGATTCAACCCCCCCAGAGCATAAGACGCAACCACCGTCTTGAATTACACCCCATCTAGCCAATCTGTCTTTAGTGGATAGTCTACCATGGCAAACCAACCAGAGGATAAACGGCCATCGGGGAATATGGTGAGGGAACCAGACAACATGATACCATGGAACAATGGGTTTTTTAGCTCGAATAGCCTCCCAAGCTGTTTTTTAACAATGGGTTTTGTCGTATACCTACCAGTTTGAGAAGGAACCCATAATACCCGATCCTCCTCAGCAATCCTGGGAACCAACTCCGGAGGAGTTAAGTTGATCTCTTGAGTAACGCAGTTTTGTAGGCGAGGCCAATTCCAACTTCCGCTAGCAATGATGGAGGAGACTCGAGCATTGAGAGATCTCCCCATATTATAAACAACCTTTTGTCCAAAATGCTGAAACAAAGGCCCAATTGGATGCCAAGGATCTAACCAAAGAAAGCTACTTTGGCCATTCCCAATAACATACCTAACCAAAGGTTGAAAAAGAGGTCTAAGTTGCAAAATCTTCCGTAAAGTCCAAGACACATCTTGAGGAATAGGCATTTGCCATAAGCATTGAGTTTTTATGACATACATATGAACCCATTTAACCCAAAGGATATCTTCTTTATTACAAAGGGCCCATTGATAGTCATGATTATTTCTCTTTTTCTTCTTGTTGTGCTAGTCAGAATTGATTGTTCAGTTTCTCATCCCCAAAGGTTCTCTATTTTCCTTTGCCAGGTATGATTCCCGAGCTGGTTTCTGGGGTGTGATGGGTGGGCCCTGCCTTGGCATAATTCCCGTAAGATCAATAAATTCTTCTTCAATAGTACTCGCCCACTGATATTTGGTGATAGCTTGTACTCCCAACTCTGTTAACTGTCGGTGTCATTTTCTTGCAGCCATTTATTGAAGAATTTGATTATCCAATGCCAAAGAATTGTGCTGGTGGAAATAGCAGTGTTTTTGTGAATGGAAGAGAGCTTCATCAGAAAGATTTAAGCCTGCTTTTCACGAGAGGGCTCCCAACTACAAGAGATAGATCTTACATTGTTGAGATTACTGGAAGAGTGTTGGATGGAGACTCTGGCGAAGAGCTGGATAGCCTTGGCAAACTTGCTCCCACGTAAGCCTCACTTTGTTCGTTTGAAGTATTTTTTGTATTTTGATCATGTTCGTTTGAAGTAATGAATTTGGTTTCATCAACTGCATAAACGAAGGTGAAAATGGATGTCCTTACCCACTTTGACCATCAAGTAAAAATACACGTAATTCATGTGGTTTAATCTCACTGGACAGCTTTACCTCAGTGTTTGGGTCATGGAGTTGGACTCGGATTTATGAAGTGAAGGAATATGATAGGGAAACAACAAAGAACAATTTAGCTTCGTAACTTATTATCTTCTTATCTTTTCATTTATCTTCTTATCTTTTCATTTACTTTTTCCTTCCCTTCATGAATCCTCGACAAATCCATGATCCAAACACATGCTAAAACTCTAGAATGCGTGGAAGCTCCTACGGTTTTAGATGGCATACATGTGTGTACTGTGATTTTCTTTGATGGTTGCTAGAAGATAGAATAGGATATGCCAATACGGGGATCAATGTTAAATGGGACAGACAGGAAGTGGACTTCAGGTTGGGATGATAGTAGGTGGGCTAGAGGTCGGATGAAATGAAACTCTGTAAAGGCTAGAACTGCTTTAGCTTTGTATTAGGAACTCGATACCTCAGTCTGTATTATGTTTTGGGCGACAGAACAATGGGATGAGAATATGGCTGTTTTATGGTATATAAGCAATTAATGTGATTGCTATCCTTCGAGGTCCTGTAATTATTGTGGCCGTGGTAATAAACTTTTTGCCAATAAAATAAAAATAAAAATGTGGCCGTGGTCTTTGGAGGACTGGGAGTTGGACCATGCATTGGTGTATGGAGTGGATATTGAAAAGAACAGTATCTTCCTTTCAGGTTCATAAAATTGACAAGTCGGGTTTCTTAACAATTAGTTTGACTTCTTTCCCACCATTGCATCCTGATGATAACAAAAAATTCCCCACGAGAAAATTGTGCATCTTAACAAAGTGTTGATACATTTGTAATGTGACCGTTTTTCTCAAACAGAGTTGAGAAGGCAAAGCGTGGATTTGGCATGAGAGTTCCGAGAGTAGCTGCATAAGCAGACTCTGCTAGGTGCTATACCCCCGCAGCTGCTTCTGCATTGTGAATAATCTTGAAGGTTTGCCATCTCGGAGTCGAAAGAATATTACGTCGCATAGTTGGAAATGAATGGGGACAGGATGTCTGATGTCTTGATTCTTGGGTCGTCAAAATGCCCTTTTAAGTGATTTGAGATTTTGCATGCGTATGCTACACTCCCGCAGCTGCTTCTGCATCGTGAATAATCTTGAAGGTTTGCCATCTCGGAGTCGAAAGAATATTACGTCGCATTGTTGGAGATGAATGGGCACAAAGAATATTACGTCGCATTGTTGGAGATGAATGGGCACAGGATGTCGGATGGTGGATATGTAGCTGATGTCAGATGGTGGATATGTAGCTGATGTCTCGATTCTTGGGTTGTTGGATGGTCTTGGGATGTCGGATGGTGGATATGTAGCTGATGTCTCAATTCTTGGGTTGTCAAAATGCCCTTTTTAAGCGATTTGCGCTAGATTTTGCATGTGTATGTCTATGATATGAAATTTTCTTAATTGTGATATTTGTTTTCCTGATTGCTGCAAGGATTCCTTTCAGGAAAGACAGTTCTGTTTGTCATCCCATTTTTCATGTTTATCAAGGGTAATAATTAGCCATTTCTGATGGAAGATCATGTGCATTGTCAGATTTTCGTTATTGGTTGGGAATTATCTTACGAACATAGCCATATTTTCTTTGCATTTCGATCATCTGGGTTGAAATTGTCCAGAAGTATGAGGAGTCCGCAGTCTGGAAATACAAGAAGGATTTTTCACAAGTTTGTGTCTTGGCTTTTACGTTCGCATCAGGAATCTTGAAAGCAAACACGCTGAACATTGACGTCTCTGTTAGAGTTGAGGGATATGGAAGAGGATATAGGGTTACGGGTTTACTCTTACCGTGAGAGCGCAATGATTGTTGGATATGCTGGATATGCAAATTCTTCTCCTACCGATTCATAGGAAATCACGAGGCCTGATAGTCTTTTTTTTTTAACGCCAAAAGGGTGAGAAGGGGCGACCAGCGTAACAACCCCCCATGGGCATGACCATTGGGGTTCCCGACCCTATGTGGAATGTCTGGTTGAGCCATAGCTACTGTCCGAATAAAACAGGCCGTCACCACAACACCACCTAGGTGTCTAGTTGGCCAAACGTGTCCTCGTTTAGAAGTCCGACGTGAGTGGAGTTACAGGCAATAGACAGCAATAAGAGCCCTATCCAGGTGAAGAGTGGTACCACAAAGACAACATCATCAGCAATCCAAAAAAGATAGGAGAAAAAGAACGGCAACCAGCATCAACAATCATTGCCAACCCCCCAAAAAAACCTTATTCAATTTTCATGAAAATATACGTCCCAAACGACGACTTGAAACATAGAGTTTGCAAATACAGTACCCAAAATATGCAGAACCCACAAACAAATCTTAGAGTAATTCAAGGCACATTGTCGCTCTGGCAATTCCCTACTTGGTTGAAGGAACTCCACCTTGCTTCCTAGGGTCCGGTTTTAGGAATGGATCCTGCATATTCAAGTTATGAGCACAATATGTCAGATTTGGCACAAAGCTCGTTAAGAAATTTCAGCAACCTGACAAACACCCCATCACATAGCTTCGTATGTTCAAACCCATTCTTCCCTGCAATGAATGAGAGAACACAACGCTCGACTGCTTATCTAAACGTACTTCTTATACGCTTTCTAAACATTGTCTCAATCCAGGACATTGAGTTAACAAGATACTTATTCTACTGAACAAATACACAATACATGCAAAAAATAAAATAAAAGGTCAAACACATGGGATGGCTATGTTTTATGGTCCACCCTATTGTGGACTAAAATACACACCTCTGAAAACTGAAAAAGTTCGTTTTAATCCCCTATTTTAACATACATATCATAGATTGGTTAAACAGTTGTTATCCGAGTCGGACAATTGATTTCCACCAAATAAGCCCCGACAGACCTAACTGGTCACCGTATCCGCGTCGATCATGCAACATGCCAAGGAAACGCATAGGACACACAAGGCATGTCGTATTAATTTAAAAAAAAAAAAAAAACCTTATTTTGGAGGTTGAATTATTATATTTAAGAAAAATAAAGTAAATTTATCAATAAAAAGAATTTCAACCTGATAAAACCCATTTACATTGCAAAGTCCACATAGTAAAAGGTAAGAGTAAAAAAGAAGAATAGTAGCTTTGGTTGTTTCTTGATACTAGGGATGACAACGAGGCACGTAGGGGCGGGTTTTGATCTACCCCTAACCCGATCCTAAATGTGGCAAACTACCCTTGCCTCGCCCCTACCCCGACCGGGTAATGGAAATCTACCCCCATTCCCTCCCCTGTCGGGGAATGGGTTTAACCTACCCTACCAGCCCCGCCCGTTTTTTTTTTTCTTCAATTCTCACACATATTTGATCCTGGGCGACGAATCATTCATAAGCACATGTCTACTCCAATTCATCACAAGCTATTGTAAACAAAAAAAAGAATTCTGTGTAAGAACTACATGCTGTGTTTTGTTTTTTTCCCCTTTTGGGTCCTTGGCATTTTTAGTCTCGGGCCTGTTTAATCTTTGTAATTTGTTTTCAAAGATTAATAAATTTTTTGCCGACAAAAAAAAAAAAAAAAAAAAATTCATTCACAATCACCTGCTACTCCAATCATCACAAGCTATTGCCAAAAATAAAAAAAGACATTACAATAAATCATCACAACCTATCTAATCCTGAACAAGTTCATTCAATCATAAAATGTTATTCACATATATATGTGTATGTATGTATGTATGTATCGGGACAGGTATCGGGGTGGGGTACTATTACCCCAAACCTTATCCAAACCCGGTCGGGTTTTCATTTTTTTCCCCCTCACCCTACCCGTTACCCTAAAAAATGGAAAAAACCCTTGTCGTTAGGGGTTGTTGGGCGGGTATGATCGCCATCCCTACTTGATACAATATCCACATGAATGAAAACTGAATATATATAGCTATTCCCCCCCCCCCCCCCCCCCGCGTATTTCTTGTCATTTCCATGCAAAATTCTTTTCCAAATTGTGTCATACGTCTACATCCGTGATTGTATCAGTTTGTTGCCAAGACAAGGTTCGAATGACAAAAATTGCACAAAGTTAGGTAAGAATTAAAAAGAAACAACATTAGCTTTGGTTGTTTCTTGATACATTATGCACGTGAATGAAAACAGAACATATATACCTATCTTTTTCCCGTACTTCTCGTCGTTTCCGTGCCAAATTCTTTTCAAAATTATGGTGTCCTATGTCTATATCAGTGTTGGTATAAGTGCTTCTTAGAACACAAATTGGCAAATAGTTGCCAAGACAAGGTACGAAGGGCAAAAAAGGTACAAATGAAAAAAGAATCACCCAACCCTATGCACGGCCATGTTTCTACACCAACTTATTGTGGAAACCTACTAATACCCTTGTCATGAATTCTTAAGGATGTTACCAAAAGCCTCCCAAATTGATCTCAACTATTGACAAAAACATTTCTAACACTGTTTCAAGGAACGAAAAAGCCAACGCGAAAACTTTTCTAGGACAAAATTAAACAAAAGAGAGAGAATCAGCCACACTTTTAAATTGCTAAATTTCTTAGTTCTCACCAATCTATTGTGGAAAACTAAGAAACACCTATCCCAACAGTGAACAATCTTAAGTAGGCCCCTTTTTCTCCCCCTACAATCATTAGCTCATAAGAGCATCTTTAGTAGAGCTTAAAAAAAGTTAACTTCAAAATTTACTTTGTGACCTCATATTAAAATTTGAAGGATGATGTTAACACTCCAAGAGACCCTTCAAAATGACTCTTATTAAAACGATATTTGCATGAGTACAAAAATAAAATATTTACGGAAGACCAAAATTTTTAGTACAAATACAAAAAAAGAAAGTAAAAGGTAAAATAATAAAGTAAACTGTAAGTTTGGTACCTGAACCAATAATTCTTCAAATTATTAGCGTGTTTCAACTTTTGAAGTGTCAGCTCGAGTTTATGTATCAAACTCTTCAAACTTTTTGAGACTTCGCTTTTTATGTTGGATGAATTTCATTGCTTGGTGCTTTGAGCATCTCCAGAAGATGCTTCATGAGTTAACATCAAATGATTATTCAGCAAACTTAATTTGTATTTTGAGGAGCAAGATACTATACTGCACTCCGTTAGAAAACTTCATTGTTACACTAATTCCTTGTGTTTTGCTAACTTGCTTGTGTACTCCAAACTCATTGAATACTAGTAATTCGCTTTATCAAGTAATGAAGATCTAATAAGAGGGCGAAAGCGAAGACTATGAGCCAGAAACTAGTCTACAGAATCATATTGGTATTCCCCCAATCACAATACGATCAAATTTAAAGAGAGAAAAAATAAATGTGAAGGATGGTTTAGTGTTGGAGAAGTCCGTTGGAGCCCCTGCACTGCACAAATCATTCAAATCTTTGACATTTGCCGTTTGAAGCACCTGATGCTCTACCAGGATCACCAAAAAAATCCATTTTGTTAACATCAATTTTTCTGCTGAGAGCCTGAGAGGAATTCAATATTAACACATCACTTGAACCACTATAAATTCTAAACATGAGAACCCCGTAAACTACAATTGATCTAATATTTTCAACAGGAATTACAGTTGAGGGCATAGTTGAACCCATAATTTCAACCTTTCCCTCCTAGAAACCAAATCAGCAAACCTAAAACTCCACACAAACAACCCTAGTTCTTCACTCTAGTGAATATAATCCGCGGTATCAATTTGGGATTCGAAATGGCTAATCTCACAAATCCCAAATTCTTTGATCTGCGCAATTTTAACTTGAACGGAACAAACATGGAAGGAACAACAATACTTTACAGGATTTACAAGAAATCGATTCGAATTACGCAATTGGCAGTTCGGACCTAAAATCAAGTTTAAACATCCATAAGACCAACGAATTGATCATATTTTTGAAAGACAGAGAGAGAGGGAGAGCATACGTTTTTGACGAAGAGGAAATTGGCAACAACCACAGTCGCCACGATTCCTCCCAATATAGCAGCTGGACCAGTAAGCAGACTCCATTTCCTGTGTATCATCTTCTTCTTCTTCAATCTCTCTCTCTCTCTCTCTCTCTCTCTCTCTCTCTCCTCTCACAGCTTCAGTTTTTCGTTTTTGCTTTTCTTATTTTCCTGTGATTGCGGGTCCATAGCAAATATTTGTTGGGCCTGGCTCAAGTAATGATATATTGGGCCTAGTTTGTCTACATTTTCTCTTAAGGTTCATTTGGTTGACAGGACAAACTGTGGAAAACTTTCTCCGAAAATGTTTCGGAAATAGAAATAGACGACTTAGATTCTCTTTCTTGGACGTTTTCGAGGAAATTTTTCATGGATCCTAACATTTTCATATATACAACTGCACTCCCGTGATAATAATGTACTATTATCACATGCCTTGTGAGATTATATATGTGGGCGGGATATATAATATTTAATCTTGATCATGAATAGTTTAACCAAACTATGACTATTTTGGTGGTTAATTTTAAAGTGTTTGTTCTCTCATCACGAATCATGCGGTGCCATGCAAGTGAAAGCGGTGAAGAGGCGTGTACCTAACACTATTGTTAGTTCTTTGTTTGGTTTAGATTTTTAGGTAATGAGTGGAGAGAAATAAATAGAAAAATGAGAGTAATACTGTCTTCATTCCAGAAATATAGTCTTTTTTTGGAGTTTGTGTCACTTTACAATGTAATATATCTTATAATCTATAATGTTTTAGGTTGTTTTTAAAACTTTGTATTTTAGATTTAATTGAGATCTATCAAACAAGATCCATATTGCATATGAAATGTATTACCGATTGAAAAACATATTCAATTTTGTATCCGGTTAGAATGAAACGAGGGACTATATTTTTGGGACGGAGGGAGTAATTGTTAAGGAACTAGAGTCCCACATTGCATAGGAGTGGAATGAGTGATCACTTAATATATGCTGGGACCTCTCCACCGTTGCCAATTGGTTTTGAGATTGCTAAAAAGTTTCCAAATAATATCAGAGCGGGGCTATTTCACCCCATATTTTAGAAAAAATTCACAAACCACACCCCACGATGACAGACTAGCAAAAAGGTTGCACGATGATATGACTCAAAAAGTGGCCACACGTGACAGACCTCAAGCGCGACTTCACGTGAAGGGGGATGTTAAGGAACTAGAGTCTCACATTGCTCAGGAGTGGAATGATCACTTAATACATGCTGAGACCTCTTCACTCATAGCCAATTGGTTTTGAGATGGGTAAAAAGTTTCCACAATAATTGTAAAAAAAACTTTTTTTTTATAACGCGAAGTCCGGGACAACTTACGCGCATCTCGACTAATTCTATGGCCCTGGAGGTAACAACATGACATTACCTCAATTGACCCCAAGAGTTTACTGACAAAAAAAATTGAATCTAAAATTTTAGATGAGAGCAAACTCCTAAAAGTTCACTGGCAAAATCACTTTGCTAACCTATTGAGGTTAATTTTAAAGAAAACTTATTGAAGCCCGTGCTGGAAGAGGTAGCTTTGGAAACCCAAAGCGAATTTGATTAGAGCATCCTCATCAGGGGAGGCAAATGCCCCTGATGGGTATTTTGTTGAGCCAAAAGGGAAAAAGGACCCCAAAATCAGCCTCAACAATTTTTTTGCAAATTGTAACTTTGCTACAGTAACCCGGTATTTGGGTAGAGTCACTGTCCACTGGTTAAGGATTATTTTAATAATTTTTTCTCTCTCTCTCTCTCTCTTTTTAGTTAAAGTAGTGTTTTTTTTGGGGAAGTAGGAGTAAAAAGAAAGAATAGTTTAATATAGTGAAGTTAGAATAGAGAGTCTGATTTTTTGAGTTTTTGAAAAAGTGACTAGCTAATTTGTAAAAGGTGTTTTTGAGGTTAAATTTGGTCCAATTTTTATTGAGGCTGATGAGGATGGTCTTAGTAGGCTGGAGTATAAAATTTCTCTTTCATGCCATTTCCGCAGGTATGGCGTTTCTGTCTAAGTTGGTCTTTGGACAACTTAAAATATTATCCTCACAAAGACAGATGCTTGATTTCATGTGCAATGACGAAAAGTGCACTAAGAAACTATGTCTAATTTGATTTGATATGTTGAATCCAAATAATTATTATGTATTTTTATTCACTTTTAATATAATAACAACGCCTGTTTGTTTGGTAAAATTGACAGTGTATATGATATATTATCACCGCATTAATAATTGATCCATACCCCCTGGCCCCTATTCTTAATGTACTACTCATTCCGTACATAAATAAGTGTCTCATTCCGTCCGCATTAGTATTTTCGTGAATAATTTTTTCTTCCCCCAAATTAAAGAATTCATTATATTTTTAACTCAGTGTGAAGAAATTTTAAAAATTATACACGGAAGTATTTTATTTTTTGTTTGAAAAATCACACGTCTTTCGGGCAATTATTTAGAGATGGAAAGAGTATTTTATATATGTTTTTCTCACTTTGTGAGGTTATATATCAGATGGATATTTATTTCCTTTCAAAGAAATAGTATAATCAATCACTCTAATAACTTTGGATGTATAGTTAAATTCAGTAGTGCTACATACTTAAATAATATACTCAAAAGTTGTCTAGAATTTTTCAAGCCACTTATTTTAAATTCTGGGTAATTTTCTGTGTCTATTTTTTGAGTACTTAACCACTTTGTTTGGTTGGGGTTTTGAGAATCCGGTTTTGAAATCCATTGAAAACCCAAAAACCCTTGAAAACCGAATAAGAGAAGGTTTTCAAAACCCGATTCGAAAATCCCAACCGAACAAGGCCGTTAATTTTCCTTTCTCATGTCATTAACAACGTCATTATCCGCTTAGCCTCCATTATGGAGGTGAGAAGACCCCATGCCATTTTGATAATTCTTAGGACACCCAAGTCGGAATTTTCTCAAGTTGGAATTTTCTCAACATATTTAGGACACCCAAGTTGGAATTTTCTCCCATCCAGAAACCACCAGTCCACTTCCAAAGCTTCCACCATCACATTAAATCTCGACTGTGATAACACGTATACAATTATCTACCCCTCGTCTCATTTTAATAATCCCCTATAAAAAGACAAACAATTTTCAGGTAAAAAAATAAAATACTTTCATTCATAATTTTTTTGCACCAAATTAAAGAAACAATCGAGATTTTTAATTTGGTGCGAAAAAACTTTAAAAATCCTTTGCATACTTGAGTACTTTATTTTTTCATTCGAAAATCGCACGTCTTTTTGAAGGAGGCTATGAAGGGTAGAGTATAAAAATACAGAACCCCAACCTTCAAAATTATCAACCCACAAAAAGCCACACACATCTCTTCTTGATGGTAACCAATGGAACAAACACCCCACATAGCAATCATGCCAACTCAAGGGATGGGTCACCTCATCCCACTCGCCGAGTTCGCCAAGCGACTCGTCCTCACCCACAACTTCTCGGCCACCTTCCTAATCCCAACCGACCCGGGCCGTCTCCCGGCGGCCCAAAAATCGTTCCTCGACTCCCTTCCCGCCGGTATAAACTACGTCCTTCTTCCTCCCGTTAACTTCGACGACTTGCCCGACGTTGGGGCCGAGACGCGCATCTCTCTCGCAGTGGTCCGCTCTCTCCCCTCCCTTCGCGACGCTATGAAATCATTGGTTTCCGGTTTTCGGGTCGTTGCTCTTGTCGTTGATCTTTTCGGCACGGACGCCTTTGACGTAGCGGCCGAGTTCGACGTCTCTCCTTACATCTTCTACCCGTCCAGTGCCATGGCTCTGTCTCTGTTCCTTCACTTGCCAAAGCTGGATGAGTCCGTGTCCTGTGAGTATAGAGATTTGCCGGAGCCGGTTCGAATCCCGGGTTGCATACCGGTTCACGGGAAGGATTTGGTAGACCCTGTTCAGGACAGGAAGAATGATGCATACAAATGGCTTCTTCACCAAGTGGAACGGTACCGATTGGCAGAGGGTATTATGGTCAATAGCTTTAAGGAATTGGAAGGTGGGGCCATAAAGGCTTTGCAAGAGGAAGAAACCGGTAAGCCGTCCATTTATCCGATCGGGCCGCTCGTACAAATGGACGGTGCGGATGAAAAGTCGGAGTGTTTGAGATGGTTGGATGACCAGCCACGTGGCTCTGTCTTGTTCGTCGCCTTTGGTAGTGGTGGGACCCTGTCATATGATCAGCTCAATGAGTTTGCCTTGGGTTTGGAAATGAGTGAACAAAGATTCTTGTGGGTCGTGAGGAGTCCAAATGATAAAGCTGCCTTTAGTGTCAATAGCCAAAATGACCCTGTTGAATTCTTACCAAAAGGGTTTCTAGAAAGGACCAAAGGGTTTGGTCTGGTGGTGCCATCTTGGGCACCGCAGGCTCAGGTTCTTAGTCACGGCTCGACGGGTGGATTTATCACTCACTGTGGTTGGAACTCAACATTAGAAAGCGTGGTCAATGGTGTTCCTTTAATCGCTTGGCCTCTCTACGCGGAACAAAAGATGAATGCTGTGATGTTAACCGAGGATCTAAAAGTGGCACTGAGGCCAAGGATTGGCGAAAACGGAATAATCGGACGAGCTGAGATTGCCAAAGTTGTGAAGGGTTTGCTGAAAGGAGAAGAAGGGAAGCAGATTCGCAGCCGAATGAGTGACCTTAAGGATGCCGCTGCAAGGGTGCTGGGAGACGATGGGGATTCGACAAAGTCGCTTGCCGAGTTGGCTCAGAAATGGAAGAATAAGATCATCAGTTAGAAATAGTGTCATCTAACTATGCCCCTCTTTCCCTCTTTGTATTTTAGATTCCAGTTTCGTCATAACATGTAGCTTATATTACTTGTTTGTATGCTCTTATACTGTTGAAGTTGCAAATGTGAATTTGTTTTACAGAATTTTAACAGTTAGGAACCAATTACGAACATGCAACAAGATAGAGGGGTCCCCGTAGTGTGCTAATGCCTTCAGTGGTCTCGATAGGCCCCGCTGAGATCTGATCATCATGAGCCGAATCATTGAATTTTATAGAATTCGCTGAGTAGATTATCTAAGAGAAAAAATTACTTTAAATTACTTGATCGAATATCATTAGTCTATTGGTTTGCTAATACTCCTTCATTATACTACAATGGAATAATGTATGATCGGTATAATTTCAAGGATCGGTGAATAGTAAAACAAATGTATATTTATCATGGGATCTAATAAGATCTCGATGAAGCCTACCAAGGTGCACGCATGAACGCACGCCAAGAAACCATTATTCATAAAAAATAAAAAGTAGTGAATTTCTTTGTTACTACTATATAGGAGTAGTTTACTATCGTCTCACAAAACGGAGTAGGTGGGATTTTTTTATCCATAATTTTTGGCATTACGGGCAACGGGCCAATGAAACTAAAGGCAATTTGGACTCAACCACTTGACGAATTTATTTTCCAAAATGTAGTAGTATATGTCAAGACCATCCTTTTCTATCTCCAGCGTGGATTTTTGTGAGTTCAATAAAATTTGGATGCCGGTTGGCCACGGGTACCATATGTGTTGTGTGCATCTCAGCTGTCAAAAAGTGTTTTAAACGGTCCGAATTTAAGAGAGAAATGAGACAGAAAGAGGAGAGAGCGAGAGAGGGAGAGAAATCTGGATCGTCTAAATTTTTTTGAATGATCGGATCCCACGTGTCGGTGGCCCAAGACCATAGAATAATTTGTTATATTACATCCCTATACAGTTACACCCTTAACGTTCGTCAATCCATTACAATACTAGTTTTGCTTCTCCGTGCACGCACGGAGTCTCGTACTCACTATTATTGTGCGGTTTTAATTTAGTTTGAATCTCTTTTTTATTATTTTTTTTCAGTGTTTGTTGGTCATCTTTTGTTTTCTTTGTCAATTCAATTAAAATGAGGCTGTTTTATTTTACATGTAGTTTACTGTAGTTTGTTTCCTAATTTATTACATGGGGAGAGGGGAATGAGACTCGATCCCGGGATGCAGTGTAGAGCATCTAAGAGCTCTACCACATGAGCTAGACACCACTTGCAATAGATTGTTACATTTACCCTCATTGATGCTAAACCGGTGGAATGGGAAATCGGTGCTCCCGGTAAGGCCTATACGAAATGGGTGGCGGAAATGGCCAGAAGAGCACCTAGGGTAGTCAACAATGGCTCCCAACCATACTGTGGAACTCTTATCTCAATTTAATAAACCTACACATACCAACTATCAAGACTATAGACAACTGAGGGACCTATGGATTATTTAAAACCATTAGGTAGAGTTATTAATGGTTCTTGAATGACTTTTCCACATGTACCACATTTTCCTCTGAAAGTTAATGAGACTATAACCACTAAAATATCCTGTCGGTGGGCACAACTCATAGATATTAAATATTCATAAGTAAACCTATTGGAAGTGTTTTTTTTTTTATTACCATTTTTAGATATTTTTAGATATTCATAGATATTAGATATTCATAGGTAGATATTAGATATCCTGTCGGTGGGCTCAAGTATCTTATTAATTGTAAGTGTTTTTTTACCATTTTTTATCGTTATTTTGTTGTATTATTATTTTTTTTGGGTGTTATTTTCTTATTACTAATTTTGTCCGTTCATATTTTTGTACCCATGCCTGCTTTATTTGACTTTTATTGGAAATTGTGTTGTCTACTTATAGGGTGGTGGTGAATACAAGGTTTCCTTGTCATAAGGGTTGTCCTCACTTCAGTTATTATAAAGTTAAATGCCGGATTGATTCTGATATCTGTTCTAAATTCATAGCCAGGAACATAGAGTTAGAGACCAATCCAATTTACCATAAAAAACTGTCCACTTACAAAATGAAAAAATTTAGCTAAAATTCCAGATAACATAAATATATATTTTTTGAACACGTGTGAACTGATAAATACATGTCTCCGTTTTTCATGTATCCGCAAAGTCGTAAGACCATGTGCAGCAGCTGATGCTTGCCTAGCGCCGGAAGGTCAAGGAAGTTGGTGAACTTGGCGACCGAACTAATCCTAAGTTCTTAATCGGACTTAGTGGGCCCCACCTATCAATATATTAATATACTCATATTTGAAAGATTTATGAATTACCCAAAGTTCCATTCAGCACAAACGAAGGGTCCAATCCGGAGATGAGCATAAAGGCCTGCTTGTTGCACCAGTTTGATGAACTGCATCAGATCATACCTCCCCCCAAAATAATACAAGAAATCAATACAAAAAAAAAAATAATAATAATAATAAGCTTCTCAAATGTCAATTCAACAATTGCATTTTCCAATAAAAAAAGGATTTGAATAAAAATGAGTTTTTTTTTTTCCAAGAATACTTGTCCAGGAGAAGGCTCATGCCCATTCCAGAAGACATAGGTCTTTATAACATCCAAGCCTCCATCTTTTGTCTTCTGTATAAGATCAGGCCACATCTGCAACCAACCAATAAATCAAAAAAAAATTCAAAAAAAATCAGCAAAATAGATTATAAAAAAAACTAAACTCCAATTCATTGCCCAAAAAAATTACAAATTTAGGAATACCCATTACACAAAAGGGCAAAAAAACTCTGTCAACAACTACTATGCAAGGAATAATCCCTCCCAAAAAATTGATATTTATTTGGGAAAAAAAAAGCAGATGATAAAAAATACAAAAGAAAACTCCAATGCATGGCAAAAAAAAAAGAACATAAACAAATGGGAAAGGAGATGGATCCTCTCCGGTCCAACTTTTGGACTGGAGGAAACAGTGCTGCAAGTAATGGTTCAGCTTTCATAATCAACTCCGACGGTCAGAGTTGATTAGCAAATCCAACTAATTGATTTTACCAATGTATTGTGTAGATATAAACTGTCTTGTCCAGTCCAAGTATTGGACCGGAGAGGATCCGGACCCAATGGGAATACCTAAAAAAAAAAAAACACAGACACCCATTTTAAACAAGGGCATT
>JAXBDA010005790.1:0-23072 GCA_036023075.1 Gaultheria prostrata
TGTATAATACCATACATATAGGTACTATTTTTATACCGGATTACTAATCCCAAACCATTTTGCGGGAACCAAACGAGGGACAATGCGGGATTAGACGAGAATAGTCCCATCCCACCCTCCTAATCTCTGAATCAAACGAGGCCTAAATACGCAAGGCCAAGCCCATACTTAGTATTGTAGCGTAACACTACACTCCGCAAGTGACTCCACTCACCTATGAGTGTTCAATACGTGTAGATATTTTAATCCAGCCTATAGGTCCTTCTCCACAAGTCGAATTGCAACCTAGTGGCTAGCTCTAATACCAAATGATGTAAACTCATGGGTAGAACTTATCCTTGGAAAATGTCTTATAAGGAGAGGGTACCCCGAGCTTATATACCCATACTTAAAATTGAATTCAGAGCGACTCAGGGGTGCATGTCATATACACAAAAACATGGGTGTGAATCGTAACACTCTCCCTAAGTAATACATGCTTATTTAGATTGATTGACATCATTATCATGAGGTATTGAGTCTATTGACGTAACTCGTTTTTTTCCCCAGCTATTTGCTTTATTTTCTCTTGCAGTCTACAGCACGTGGACGAAAGAAGGACCCTCATCTCTATTTTCTACCCAAGAATTGCCCGACTGTCTCCCTTTCCAGTACAATCTATCGCATAAGAAACAGGATGGTAAAGGTTGGAGGGTTGTCCATCTTCGTTCTCTTTACAACTATGTCAATAACTACGGCGTATGCTTGGACACTGATAGTACTCCTCAGCCATAGTTTTTTGGCATACTTTTAAATAGAACGCCGAGAGGCAACCCTGCAACCTTTACCATCCATATTCTTATGCGTTAGTATTGGACAGGGAGACAGTCAGCTAATTCATGGACAGAAAGTAGAAATGATGGTCCTCCTATTGTCAAATATAGCAAATAGGTGGACAAAGTAAAAGAAGCTTATGATGCTAATTAATTTAAATAGGCATGCATTGTTTAAGAGGATTGTAACAATTCATACTTGCATTTTAGTGTGTACAGTTTACAATCCCTCAAATCGTTTTGAATTCATTCAATTTTGAATCGAAATACATAACAATTTAACATTTATATAAACATTCATGAATGTTGTATGAACTAAAAGGGCAATTCAAGTATGAATTAAGGGCGATTCAGAAATTCAATCCAATATTGTGGATATTTATATAAATGTCATAAAATGTATTATTGTTAGACAAAATTCGTTTATGTAAAATTCATTATATTGGGCTGTCTGATGTCTTTATTCTGGACTCTCACTATATCCAAACTTGATTCGGGTTTGCATTGCGCTAGATGCTAATAGAATGTTAGGCTTGTGTCTAAGCAATGGAAGCTTGCAGACTATTGTTTTGATGCTATGAAATGTTTAATACGGGTGTTAGATTGGCTGAGAAGACTTCTACCAGACGGTTCAGACTTCCCCTGTTATCGTGATGGAATCCTCCAAGTGCCGTTAGGCTTGTCTAGTTTTCTATATAAAATTTCTCCACCTTAAAAATGTTACAATTCGCATGTAATTTCATAGTTCGTAGATCTTTGATCTGATTTCCATGTTAAATGATTTGCAGGAAGAGCTAGAAATTGGACTTTCAAACGTAAGTATTCAATCTATATTCTGCATTGTTCGCTTGTTCTTTAATTTGAACGCACTTCTAATTTATAAAGATGGAAGCAAGAATTTCTATATTTGCACATGATGCAGTCATAAGAAATTTCTATATTTGGATGTTGAATCCTATTGTTATGGAGCATTTTTATCATCTTATCTTTGTCACTCTTTCTACCTGTTGGGGATGGGCAAACATCCTTGCACCGTATTTGTAAACTTTCAAAATATGTCCATTTTCTCTGTGAGTAATATAAATATAAATGACGTGGGCACGAAAACTGTGTATACTAAAAGGAAATGAGACACCTCAACCACTCCAATTGGGAAAGCCCATGCCACCATAACCTAGGACAAGATCAAGTCAACAACTTAATTTTATCACATGCCTTACTTTGATCAATTGTCAATATTAAGAATTTTGCTATAGTTGTGCACCACATGAATTTAGGCATGTTCTTTGTTGCATATTGAATAAGTCGCTACTGCATAGAATACCCATGAATAGAGCCATCATCTAGAGGCTTATGTGTACAATTGGTATTTTTTCCCCTCGAGGTCACTTGACTTCTAGCAGATAAGTAGAAGAAAATTTATTTAGCAGTTAATTCCTGGGCCTTGAAACTATTTGGTTTTGCATTACCACATTCACATTTCTCTCTTTGTGAATATTACTACAGTTATTTTACATTTTATGCAGGAGAAACCAAGGAATCATTTGGACATGAGGCATCGCTTGGACTCAAAAGGTCAACGCAAAGGAAAAGTGATTGATTATAGGTACAACTTATAACGCTCTTGAAAATCCTTGGTAGTATTAAAGTTATACAGCTGTAATTGTATGGATGCCTTATATATTGTTTAGTTGGTTCTAATCCTACTAAAAATTAGGTTGCATTAGGTAGAGTGGGTCAAAATATTTAGCTTGACCTTTATGAACTTGAACTCCCGGAAATGTAACTGGTATTGACTGAAAGAAGTAGGTGGCATTAACTTTGTTGAGTTAATTTATTTCTGTGACTGGATTGAGATTACGTGTATTTAGAGCATTTTGAGATTTTCACAGTTTATACACACCATGGCTTGTGATTGATTTCACAATGTGATGACTTTCTTGAGTCGACAATGACCCTAACAGCTAATGCCATGAGAGAATGGGCTCAATGTATATCTGCTCCAATGTTCATTTGTCCACTGTAGCATTTTATCTCTCCAATTGGCACTAAGCAATGTAGATATTTTCTCCTCCCTCAGTTTTTTTCCTCCTTAGAAGTTTCTTATGACTGCATCATGTGCAAATATCGTAAAACAGAGTCAGTGAGCTGAGAGTTGTTGAACTTCTGGATGGACTCTGTGAGAAAATGCAAGACTACACACTTAAAAAGGTAAGCCTTTCTCCAAATTGGTTTTCTTTTTCCCGACCATAAATAGTGGCACCACAAATAATTTCCAAGTAGTTTTGTGTTGGGGATGTATTGTAGCAATTGTTTAAATAGTTCTGTTTGCGAAAATTTGGACTTTAGTCAGTGTTCTACAAATGATTGTATCAAATTGGTGACAATTGTAAATGATATGTTCACTCCCTTTTTGCTGCCAACTTTTTTTTCGTGATACCATATGAGCAGAGATGTTGTTGCTGTGTTCTTTTTACATTGCCAAAAAAGTTTCCAAAAAGATTCTTCCCCCATCTCTCATTACTCACATTTCTCTCTCTACTTATTACCTCTCTCTCCAATCATTATTTTCATTTCTCTCTCTATCTCTCTCCAATTATTACACCTCTCTCTAATTATTACTCTTTCCAAAAATCCATCCAAACACTATCTCAAAAATATTTCTCAAAATATTCTTTTCAAAACTCTCAACCAAACAAAGTGTGTATAATTTAGACTTTTAAGCTCATTATTCTTATCTACCCTTCGCAAATAATTTTTGATATTGCAGATAGATGCAACCAAACAAGAATGGGTCAAAGTTGATGATTGGGATAACATTACAACTGGTATGTATGATATTGTTTCATTGTATAAACTCATCTTGAATAATGCACAATTCATATAACCAGAATTCATTGGTACCTGAATTTGCATAGTTTGATACAACTGATGATCTTTTCCAATTGGACATAATATTTGGATCTTAATGATCTTATGCGCTTTTTGTTAGGGTCCTGCATTTTGTCCAACTGGACAAATTGTTGAGATCCATAAGATGTTGTATGCGCTTTTTGTTAGGGTCCGGCATTTTGTCCAACTGGACAAATTGTTGAGATCCATAAGATGTTGTAGAAAAGGCATGAAGGAAACGCCAGTCAGTCATTTCTTGAATGTGTATGACATGAAAGTAGATAACTTTTTGTTCCGTCATTCGACTTATTTGTGGGATGAAAATGAGCCTACCTTTAAGGTTCGTGGTAATGTGCATTATTTATGATCATGGTCTGGCTGAGGTTCATTGCTTGTTGGGAGTTTCGGAATCTCTTTATTCTTTTGAGCTAATTTTGTGTGGGAGGGAACCGAGTGAAGCTCGATTGGGCACATGAACTTATATTTAGGTTTCCCTTTTTCTTCATTTCTTTTCCCCTTGGCATAAAAAAGGACACTTTCACAGACAGTTGTTTCTTGGATGAAATGGAAAAGGCAGAAGTGTTTTCAGGGTCTGAGGCTCTTCATGACTTCTTTGTTCAAAGTCTTTTGGAGGCCACCAAAAGACTGGGGAAGGGAAATTGGTCGTTGAGGTTTGCGTAAATGGTGGTTTGCCTTTATTGCAGGTATAAATATAATTATGGGCAATTAACTGGATGAAGGCTGTAGTTGTGTGTTAGCATAAGATGTGTAGTAAGTGACAATTGTCAATTCCCACCCTATCTGGTGCTTGTACCAAGTGTCTAGCCATTTCTAGGTTTCTCTGTTTGCTTTTGTCTTCCATGGCGCTGGATTGCAGTTTATAATTTGAGGGTCTGGGTGTGCCTTGTATTTTTGGTTCTAGATATACTATGATAAAGGTACTGTAAGTTATTTTCATATCGGGTCATGATGTTTACTTTTCATTGACATTTTTGTTCTGTGGAGGATTTTGCATCTTGCCTGGGGTTTCCTCAGAAACTTCTTTTAATGTTATTACAGACAAACAAGAAGCCCGAGCTTATTCTAAAGATATATCAGCTTATTGTGGAAGGTGAGACCTGGACCATTAGGCCTTGGTTTCTCTCAGTCTTTTATGTGCCAATGTGTTAGAATTTGGAAAATGTTGATGATGTTAACCATTGTCTATTCCGGACACAGGCTGCTCGAGGAAACTGAAGATGAGGTGAGTTTTGATTCCCGACATCTTATTGTCCCGATGTAAAATTCAAACCTGAAATTTATTCCCTTTGGTCTATCCAGCTTGCAGAATTAATAAAGAAAGGACATGTTAAAGTAGGAGAAGTGAATCAAGTTCTGTGTCGAGAGCTGAGCCAGCACTGTAGCAAGACAAGGTAAATTTGGGCCCCTGTATTCGATTCTCAATATCTCATGTGTACTCCCTATTTTGTTCCAGGGATGGCTTGTTGTCAATGATTATACCATGCCCAAGCTCTGGGAATTCATTGGTGTTTTTTTTTCCTCCTGAAGTTTGTTTAGTAGTGTAGACCTAGGTCCGTTTTATTAGTTAATCAACCGTCTCTAATTTGCTGGTAAATTAACCTCCTCTAATCTACATGAATAATTGAAAACCTTCTACTTTATAATACATCGCAAACTGGTTCATGAAGGAGATTGTGTTTAACACCTTGTGTTTCCGTCTGCAGAGGTTACCGGGAAACAGGCATCAACGGCGATGATGACACTAAAAGAGAACTTTGAAGGACTCAGGATTATCTGGTTGGTAGTAACCCCCGATTTTAGTTCAAGAGTTAAGTTTCCGGTTGTAGTCCAGGAATGAGGGCTTCTAATTAGCTCCCATACACTAAAATTGTTTCAACTTTTCTTGTCTTGAGAACTCACTGATGAAATTGGGGAAAATTGATTACAATGAGATCAAACTTATTTTTAGAAATAAGTTGCAAAGAAGAATTGTTTCTTGGAGTGGATATACCCCAATTGTTGGTACATTCTGCCCAACAAACAAATAGGCTGTTAGAGTGAGGAGGCTATATATATATTTTTTTTATCAGCAGGAGGCTTATATAATTTGACGATCGTAAAATAAAAGTGATGGATGTTTTCGGAAGTTTACTCACTGAAAGGATCCACTGGTTTTGTTATCTATGATTTATGTTATAGGATCGGTTATGCTAAGGCAGCCAAAAAAAAAACCGATGCACTTTAACATTTTTTAAGGCACTTTAGCGCATTGAAAATTGTATAAAAAAAATTTTTGGGGTCATTTTCTTGCCTTATTGACAGTTTATTGGGCTGTTTTTAGCATTTTCCATATTAGTGTATACTATTTCAGAGGTTTAGTTCACTTGGTACTACCATTATCGTTCTAAGAATTTTTAAAAGAAATAATCACATGAGATGTGCCATCAACCACGGCACTGAATGGGAAGTAGGTCGAATGGAATAATCATCCTATGGAGTCATAATACCGAAAACCATAGATCATGGGTCCACCAAGTAATTATCCATTATAGTATCATACTACTTTTTTTTTTTTTTGGGTACTGTAAGATGTTCCGGGTCAGTTTGCATACACTTCTCAGACTAATCCCTACAGGTTACAACATTTTTCACAGAAAAGAGTTGTTGGTGAGAAGAGTCAAACTTGAGATTTTAGAAGGGAGCAGATTCGAGTGGTCGGCCGGGACTACCACGCCAATCACTAGGGTTCCACCATGCTACCTTCTCGTAGGATTGGGCCACTGGCGAGGCTACATAAGAACTAAGCTGCTCGGTCGTTGAGGCTCAGCTCATTTATTAATCGAGCCGAGCTCGATTTCGAGTTTTAGACTCGTTTATTAAATAGGTTGAGTTCAACACTCTAAAATTTAGCTTGTTAAAGATGTTCGTCAAGTAACTTAACCGAGATCAAGTTTTACGTCGGCTCGTTTGCGCCTCCAGCCAGTAGTCACTAGTTAGTTTCACCGTGGACTTCATTTGAATTATTCGTGGAAATTCGCTCTTGTCAATGTATATAATCAATCAACTATGGTTATTGGGGCTTATTTGATGGTGGGATAAGAGAGGGAGACTACGGTGCTGCTTGGTAAAATTGGAAGCTGAATTTTTTAAGTTGAAAAACTATTTGATAAATATATTGAATATTGAATTAAAACAAATGGCAAGTGGCGGCTAGCTCATGCGGTAGAGCTTTTGGATGCCCCACACTGTATCCCGGGATTGAGTCCCCCTCCCCCCATGTAATAGAGTATGAATGACGAATGAAAAAAAAAAAAAAGAGAATTAAAACAAATGAAGAATTAATTTTAGTTACATTAATTATAGTGATTCACTTTTACTTTTACTAATACTTACCATGTATATGTGGTAGCGGTGACTGGGGTGACGTCTAGAGTGGTGATTTTGGCGGCAGCGGTGGTGGTGGTGGAGTGGAGGCGGCGACGGTGGCGGAAGAGTGTTTGTGGTAGTTGTGGTGTAGCGATGGTAGTGGCGACGACAATAGGAGTGATGGTGGAGGTGATAGTGGTGGTGGAGTGCTGGAGATGGTGGTTGTGGTGACAACAACGATAGTGCCAACAGAGTAGATGCAGGGCCGGCCTTGAGATTCTCGGGGTTTAAGACGAACTTATAAATCTGGGCCCTATATTTTATTTTTAAAAGAATAAAAAATCAAACTAACCTAAAAATGATAGTTACTTGGTACTACATTTTGTTTTTTTTCCATTATTCGTTTCGTTTTTTCAAATAAAACTAGTTTTTGGTCATACTATTGTCTGCACCAATAAAAAATCTCTCTTTGAAAGTGTGAGAGGGAAAAAAATATTGTTATGGAGAAGGAAAAGAGAAGCCTAGGAATTGAACCATGTACCTATTGGATAGAGAAACTAAGCTTTACCACTGGGCTAGCTAGCTCCTCTATTATGTAAGTGAGAGATTAAGTATATATTCTGTACCTGGGTGTACCTATCCGGGGCCTTAATTTTTGGCCAAAATTCGGGGCCTAAGCCTGCCGCCTTACACGGCTTAGCTTAGGGCCGGCCCTGAGTAGATGGTAGTGATGGAGGAGGAAATGGGTGAATGCAAGAACTCATGAATTTAGTCACAATTAAGTATAGCTCAAAGCTAAGCCATTTCTAGTGTCATTGGTTTAAGGATTTCTGGGCTTTGTCTTTATTCAAAAAAAAATTGTGTATATTAGTTTAGTCTTGGATTTTTCCTAAAATATTTGGGTAAAAGTCATAATTTTACCCAATTCCGATTCTTTTCGTCAAGACGAACTTATCGTGACCAAAAGTTTGATGCAAAACTAACAAAAAAATAATAATTTGAAGAAAGACAAAACCAAAAAATCCTTAAGCCAATGGCACTTGAACGGGCAATCAACTTTTTAGCTTATATTTTAAGAGACACTTAGTCTTTGAAGCAATATAAATTATGGTCATCAAATCTGCTTAATCACTTATTAATTAATTCATTTAATTTTAAGTGCTGAATTTTGGTTATCAAAGAATCCTTAAGGAGAGAGATTAAGGGTGAGCCCATATGTTTCACTTTTTCCATAGTCATGTGTATGTTTTGCACATGAGATTAAGAGGCTGTTTGAGAGCCCATGTTTTGTATTTTCCATTTCTACTTATCAACTCTTGGGTGTTTGGGGATTGTACCCAAAACACATTCTTGGAGATTGAGTTATCTGTTTTTCACTTTAGAGAGTAGAAGTCAAAATGAGGCGTTGAGCTACTTTTCACATTCTCCACTTGCAAAATGCATTCTGTACATTTCTCTCAAACATTCCTCTCAAATTCAAAACACATTTTGACTATAATCCAAAAAATAAAAAAGCTAAAAAGTTAAAAATGAAAAGTTGAAAAATAGACTCTCAAACACCCCATAAAGACTGAATTAGACAAGAGAAGACTATTTGTCTATTTAGTATCCCATTTGGGGGATTAACTAATACAAGGGGTAATATTAGCTAGCCCCCCTCCGAATTATTTCCCTTCACATTCAACGGTTGAAAATAATTCAGGAGTGCTACATACACTTAAAACTAACCCAGAAAGTACCCAGAATTCAAAAATGAGTGGCTCAGATTCACTTCGAATGAATCCGAGCCACTCATTTTTGAATTCCGGGTACTTTCTGGATAAGTTTTCTTGGTACCTATCATTTTCCAAAATAATTTTATCCTCTTTATCTACTTCTATTCCACTCTAAACAAACACAGTACAACTAATCTAGTATTCATATAATCTCATTGATTATCATGTGGACCCTTCTATTTTTTTTTGGGTAAATAAAATTTTTGTTTTGGGTAAATCGACCCCTCTAGTTCCCTTTATTCTCTTTTTCAATTCCATCTTCAATTATTTCTAAAAATAGTCAAGCAAATCAAACCTGCTCATGGAACATAACCTTAAGTTGGTTCTCTTTAACGTTTCCAAATGCTTTAAAATTTGAACTTTCATGTGGACTAAAGTGCCCATTTAGATGCCTTCTTGTTTCAAACAAGATAAATATAGGAGTATAATATACTATATATCCCAATGGGATCAAATGGAGAGTCCAAAGAAATTACCAGTTTTGAAATCATAATACTCTATTAGTTTAAATTTGATCTAAATATTTTTTAGTACAACTGATGTTCTTGATACATGTGTCCTTGAAGAGTTTTAAAAAATAAATAATTTCAATCATTAAAAGTGAGCACAAAAAAAAAGAAAGGGAAAAACCACGATAGCATCAAGAGAACCCTCCTCCATAGTTGTGTGGCAGAATTTAGGGGTGCAAATGAGCCAAAAACTGGCTGTGAACGAGCCGAGCTCATAGTGAGTCGAGCTAGATTTATTTGCTAAACGAGCCTCTATAAACGAGTTGGGCTTATACAAATGAGTCTTAGCCTAATACTCTAAAGCTCTGTTCGGCTTAATAAAGCTCGACTCGTTCGTATAAGCTCAGGAAATGAAAATAATAATATCAGAGAAAACTATACAGAGCGGTTCTCAAAAATCAAAGCGAATAGAGATTTTGAGTTTGCGAGATGCCTCGAGATGGCAAGTGGTGGTTGACTCATGCGGTAGAGTTCTTGGATGCTCCACATTGCATTCCGGAATCGAGTCTCATCCTCTTTTTCCCATTAATAGATTAGAAATGACGAACGACAAAAAAAAAAAAAAGCCTCGAGATGCGGGAAAATGAATTGGACGGTAGTTATAAAAAAAAAAAAAAATCGGACGGCTGTAGGCAAGCTTGGTGGAAAAAGATTAGGTGGGGGGCTCTATGAAGGACTCCTACCATAATGATTTTGGAAAGGATAAAAAAACAAATATACTACAGTACTCCAGGATGAAAGAGAAAGGAAAACAAAACAACAAAAGGCAGAGAGAGAGAGAGAGAGAGAGAGAGAGAGAGTATATTGGAAAGAGTGAAGGAGGAGCTGAAGTGAGAGAGAGAGAGAGAAGAGAGAGAAAGGCGCTGAACCGTCACTTTTTATATTAGCAGCGGGTGTATCGCTTTACTAATTTCCAGATTAGTTAACCAAATCGACTCCATCTTCATCAAGATCCTTCCAAATAGAAGCGGAAGATATGATTGTGAAATAATCGCCTGATCTGAATCATTCAGCTCCAAGCTCGAATCTTGTTTGAATCTGTTAATGCTGTTGGATTTCAACTTCAGATTTACCTTCAATATCTGCCTGCTTAGTCGAGCAACGATTTCATCGACAATATACAGGTATGTTTACTCCAGTTGATGAATTTTACACGCTTTTGAAATATTTACGTTTTGACGTGTCTGTGTGACTGTGTTCGTTTGCATCTAGTGTAATTTGTGGTTTTTGACCTTCATTTGATTCTACCATGTGTGGATTCTGTGTAGAAATAGTTGTGTTACTGGAGAGCCTGTTTTTCGAGTTTTGTTGGAAGTAACTAACGGATTTTGCGATGTGATCTGGATTTTATGGCGTTTGTGAATGGGCGTTGTGCGACTCGATTCTTTAAATAAATTGCACTTGATTATTTTCCTTCGATTTCATGACTTCGCCTTTCTTGGCTTATGAGAAAATGTCCGAACTTGAAGAACTTTTTTCTGTAAGTTGAACCTCAAAAAAACATTGCAAAAGAATGATAAAGGAAAGAGATGTTTCATATCACCTGACTGAACGTATTGAGAAAGTTAATTTGGTGGATCCCCAAATACGAAAAAAAATCCAAGATTTGTAATGTAAAAACAAATCATAGTATTCAAAATGATAACTCTTCTATAACAGTCTGCCTCTGTGTTTTATCAGCAGACAAGCAGAAATATAAGGTTTCGATTTTTACTAGGTATTATACTTCCTCACCTACGGTCCTGTACCTATTTTTTCTGTTTAATATGCATAAATTGGGTACCTATCAGGTCTGGATTCCAACTTCCCGATAATAGTGAATGAAATGGAGTTTCCCGTTTGGGTCTGAATTTTCCCAACTTTTTCTTTGTCATAGATGAATCACCTTTGCGCTGTCATTGATGAATCATGAATAAGCTGGGTTAGGATGATGATGGATGGATGGAAATTGCACAAAAGAAATGCATTGATTGCCCTCTTTTCATAAGAAGGAAAAAGAATGGTTTCTGAAAGACTAATGGGAGAAGCATCTCTTCCTCAAGATTTTGAGGCTTTGAGTTTGTCTCAACGGCTCATCAGAAATGTTAGCCAGAAGCTGAAAAGAAAGAGCCATGGAGGCGAGGGGGATGAAGATGAGAGTATGAGAGGGGTTTCGTCGAGATGTCTTACTTTGTATGGTAGGGGCGGAGGCTGCAAAGTAGGCGCCGACACAAGTGATGAGTTTGGGGATCCTGGTGGTAGAAGGCGATCAAGTGCTAGTGAAGAAGGCAAGGGGTACAACTCAATTTGTGGGACTGAGGAGACCTCTGTGGATTGTTTTCCTTATGGAGTGAGGGAGAAGTTTTGGAGGAGGAATAACAGGAAGGTGTTAGAACTGGAAGAATTGCCTCACAGCAGCAGAATGCATGTGTTTCTTCCGGATGACATTCTTGAAATGTGCTTAGCGAGACTCCCACTGACCAGTCTCAATAATGCCCGCCTCGTGTGCAGAAAATGGAGAAACCTGACTACAACTCTGCGGTTCATGCAAATTAGACAAGAAGGTTTGTATCAGAGTCCTTGGTTGTTTGTGTTTGGTTTTGTTAAAGATGGATATTGCTCAGGGGAGATACACGCGCTAGATGTCTCTCTTAGCCAATGGCATAGATTAGATGCTGAATTTCTCAAAGGGAGATTCTTGTTTTCTGTTACTAGCATTCGGGATGATATTTACATAGTTGGAGGTCGTTCTAGCTTGACGAACTATGGAAGGGTGGATAGGAGTTCATTTGAGGTGCACAAAGGAGTGCTTCTATTCAGCCCCTCGACTAAATCATGGCATAAAGCTGCATCCATGAAGCATGCAAGGTCGTCACCAGTTTTGGGAATTTGCGAGATCACTTCAGATTCTTTAATTATCCGAAATCAGCAAAATCGTCAAGAGAGACGTTTCCCCAGGTCAAGAGTTGGTGGGGTATCTGATGTTTATGAGGATCCCCATAGGCTTTCTGTGAGACGCCAGCTCTGGAATTCTGTCGATGAGAACGATTATTCATTGTTGCCTAATATAAAGCCTTACAAGTTTGTTAGACAAAAAAGTGACCACTCCAACTCCAAAGATGGTAAAAGGTTTGTGCTGATTGCTGTAGGAGGGCTTGGATCCTGGGATGAGCCTTTGGATTCTGGCGAAATGTATGATTCTGTATCAAATAAATGGATGGAGATTCAGAGGCTGCCTGTAGATTTCGGTGTGGTTTGCTCAGGGGTTGTTTGTGAAGGATCGTTTTACGTTTACTCTGAAAATGACAAGCTTGCGGGTTATGATATAGAAAGGGGCTATTGGGTTGGAATTCAAACATGTCCATTTCCTCCTCGTGTACAGGAGTACTACCCAAAACTCATCTCTTGTAACGGTCGTCTTTTCATGCTGTCTGTCTCATGGTGCGAAGGGGATGGTCAAATAGGGAGGAGAAACAAAGCCGTTCGCAAACTCTGGGAGCTCAATCCCATGCATCTGAATTGGAAAGAGGTTTCAATGCATCCGGATGCTCCGATGGACTGGAATGCTGTGTTTGTTGCGGATAGGAACCTTATCTTTGGTGTTGAAATGTTCAAAATATTTGGACAGGTATTAGACTTCTTGACATTGTGTGATGTATCGGATAAAGAAATGAAGTGGAGCCACATCTCAAGGAATCATATGGCTCATGAACTGGATGCTTCTTCCTGCATGACAAAATCAATGGCTGTTCTACATCTCTAATATCCTCTATTTGGCCTCATGTGCGGTCTTTGAAGTTTCGCGGTGGAGACTGTGAGACTACTGCCCGATGTATTTCAGTCTCGGTTAGTTCGTAAGATCGTGACTACACATGGTCTTCCTTATCATGGTTCTTATTTGCTTTTGCTTCTTTAGCTTTCATGTAATTTGCTCGCGAAAAGTTTGTCCGTTGTCAGCTGATTGTTCCAATCTGTTTCGACTGATATTGATCATTTATTTATCGGGTGAATTTGTTTAATATGCTCATTAGTTGGAGGTCCAATACTTGGTGGAAGTTTTTGTAGTTATCTGATCAAAAACAGGTGGGCAGGTGCACCATGTTTCGGTTGCCGTAGTATTTGAGTTGAGAGCTGTTTGAAATTGCTCATCGAATGACCTGTTACTGGACCGAATCGGTATGCCACCCGTGCCCTTGAAATCGGAATAAGTCTGTTAAGTGGATTGAGAAATCTGGGTTATATCTTCTCCATCTAATGAAGCTGGGGAGTTGGCACACTGATTCCAACTGCAGTTGACTAATTAGTCATTAATCACTGGTGCTAAGATGAGAATTTTATTACCAAACTTGTTTAACGAGGTCTAGCTGTTGGTGGGTTTTTTTTTTTTTTTGAACTGCAAAAAATGTGGGAGGGGATACTGGTGTAGCAACCCCTCTTGAACGTGATCATAGGGATTCCCGACCTGCTGTGGATCGTCCTTTTCGAGCCATAGTTATTGTCCGGAAGGACAGACTGCCACCATAGCACCACCTTGGTGTGTACTTGGATAAAGGGCCCTCCGCACTAGTCTTGCATTGGCCGGACTCGAACCTTGTTGGATCGTGTACGAGAGGAAGGAGCACTTAAGCCTGCTCACCCTTCCCATCTAGGCTACCACCTTCAGTCTGTTGGTTGTGTAGGCATTGTTTGCAATAGCTTCGATTGGTGCAAGAACAGCTTCAAAAAAACACATTTTTGGTTTGAAAGTCTTGCTGGGGTTTAAGTGAGGAAAACCACTGCACAATTGATGCTGAATCTTCTGTTCAAAATTTGTTTATTTCCAATCTCAAAAAATATATATAACCAAAAGAACTGGAGTACTAAAATGTACAAAACCACAACGGAAGTACAGCATAGAGAACTCTTGTTGCAAAACCCAACCAAATTAATGATAACAAATGGAAATTTTTTAAAACCCTCTACAAATTATACAACAGAAAACAACATAACCATCTTCCCCTTGAAGATTGACAAGCTAAGATACTAGATTCAGACCAAACAGCTCGACACAAAGGGGAAAAAGGCAGTATTTAATGCAAAGGGAAGCATCGAGAGAAGAGGCTCATCCAGCGTTTGGAAAGATCCCAGAGAAGTTAGGTATCTTATCAACATGCTTCAATGCACGCTCCGCAATCTGTCGAGTTCGAAAGTCTCCGTGCTGAAAAGCATCGACGAGCGCTGTACTCACATTCGGATCGCCAGAAATTTCATAGGCTATATCCTCTGTCCTCAAAAGTCTCTCAACAACCCAAACTGCCCTCCGTCGGAGATTCTCTGTCCGATTCTCTTGTAACACATCCAGTATAGGCCTGATTCCCTCTGCCTCGCACAATATCGTCACCCCTTTCTCAATATCCACCCCATCATCTAACAAAGTCGACAGCGCAGCGAGCGATGCTTCAACAACCTTCTCGTTAGTGTGGTCTAGAAGAGCCACCAGTTTCTCCACACCTTGCCCTTCCAAGAGACAAAATGTTTCTTTCAGCGAACAAGTCCCTTGGTGGATCCTACACAATCCAGTTATGACAGGTGGTTTGTGGCAACACGGAAAGAGAATTCCACAAAGACCTGGTTTAACGTGAAAATTCGTCAGCTTTGTCAAATTCTTGGATTGTTGGGATAAGTTCTCTAGAGCAGTGGCAGAAACCATTTGTACATTATCGAGTCCGTTAGCCTGAAGCAGATCGGTGAAGAGCGCGGCGAGATTATGCTCGCGGCAGAGCGCGAGTGCGTCAGGCTCGTCAGCCAAGACAAAAGTAACCCTACAAAGAATGCGAACAAGCCCTTCTAGATAGGGCGTGACAAAGCGGCTGCCTCTAGTCTCGCCCTGCCGGATCTTGAGAATTCTGGAAATGACTACCTGAAAAGCACCTTCATCTAGCATCTGACGCGTCAGGCCCATGTCCCTCTCCGGTAAATCGGCTAAAAGCCCCACTGCTGCTGCCTGCTCTTCTGTTATTCCAATGTTTTCTGATATGATTTTGATTAGGGTTCCAAGCTGGCCAGCTGTGCCACGTAAAGCGTCAGCTAATTCCTGACCCATGTGTGGAGAGAGATTCTGGAGGAGTTTAATGGAAGCCACGCGTAATTCCTTCTGTGGAGCCTCGATGAATTGAACCAAGCTTATAGTAGCACCGGAGCTTTTAATGGCGGCAACAACGCTTACAACAGTAGTGTAAGAACTGGTTAGACCGACAAGAACATTGAGAAGCTTGCATTCTATCGCGGGACCAGTATTGCTAATAAGATGGAGTAGGTTATGAACTGTATCTTCCGAAACTAGCGTCTGGTGGTCGGCCCCCACCGGAATGGAATCAAAATCGTAACCTGAGTTGACTAAATTGGCGAGAATCGTCGCAGAAACTTCCTTCAGTCGCATGGGGAGCTGGTTCATGCCAACGGTGAATAGGTCCTTGACGAGAGGGGGGAGTATACCTGCCTCTATCAAAACCCCAGCACTTGCCTCGAACGATGAGATCTGATTCAATGCTTTAAGAGCGGCTTCTCTGGACTGGATGTTACCACTCATCATAATATTGTTGATTAGTGATGAACCAACAGTTCTGGCGACAAAGACTTTCACGTCGTTGTTCAGAACCAGCTCACCAAGGTACGAAGCCATGGAAAGCTTAGTTTCTGGAGGGCCTGCCGAAGTTGATTTGGCAATAAGACAACATTAGCTAAAAAGAACACTGCATCCCTTTATGAAACATAATGAAATAATAAAGTTCAAATATAAATAGTTGCAATCTATCCAACCAATCCAAGAACTATAGCCAGAAACTTATATACCACACTGCTACCCAAGAAGAAGAAGAAACAGCTACCAACACTGCCCCTGCCCGTTTCAATGGCTAAGAAACTAATGGTGTTTTCAAAAAGATAGAGGTCTCTTAAGCTAAAGTTGCCAAGGATCAGTTAATAGGTGAAGAAAAGGTCGAATCAAACTGATCGGGAGACCACAAATTGCTAAAAATAATCCAAAAGACGTTCAAAGACTTTGGCTCAGGCATTATTATGGAAATGAACCTTACAAGCGGAACCAGCTCTTACCCACATGAACCACAGGTACACCATAACGAAATCTTGAACTCTGTTCGACTGGTTCTAGTAATTCAGAGTCTCCAATAGATTCATTCGAAGAAGTGCTAATATAGGGGCAGGAATAAGTTTTCTCTTCCACAATTTAATCTTACTTTCCTATTGTCTTCCTCGGATTTTAATAGAAAAGTAAAAACTATTCACCTGCTTTTCTAAGAGCTTCAACTAAAGAGGCACTTTAAGCATAAATTTTCACTCCAAGGTCATCTTTTCTACAAATTAGGATAATGCTTAGGGTTAGCTGCCCCAGATGCACCAGAATAAAGGCTTCACAGTTCTTTCTAAACAAGTTGGGGGCCCAGCTCTTGATGTTTGAGAGTATTAAAACGACATTTTACTAAAACAGCAGATTTTTTGTTTTTATTTTGGATAAAAACTGTAGAAATTTTCGTCCAAGGACATGAAGACATAGATTAAAACAATCTCACACTATCGTGGGCAGTCCCAGAAAACTGAAAGTAAATGTATCTAGCATGCTGAATAAGCATGCTTTTGAAAAATGTGCAGAGGAAGGGAGACAGGAAAATGGGACCACATAGAAAAAAGTTAACTAACAAGTAATCAAGATCACAAATCAGACCATACTATGGCTTATCCTTCCCATGTCAAAGAAATCAAATGGGCTGTAAACTACTTAAGCATTTATTAGTTTCTGATTCTCTGGTCTTCTTACTTGCTTAAGAAGCCTTAACATTAGCTTGGGTCAGACTGAGTTTCGTAAGTTTGTATAACGAAAAACAAGATAGAACTCTTTCCAACAGAAGGCTATCATTGACATGAAAATTTGGGACATCCATTCTTGAAAACAAAGATGGAACATGCCTTCCTTATTCCTTCTGCCACTACCTATGTTACATGGACTCGGGTACGAGTATAAGGTCGGGTGCATGTCCAAGCGTCGGACCTTCCTAGATATTGCATGACAAGAGCAGGTTATATATTGTAAATTATACTTAGTAATGTATTTAAACAAGAAGAGTTAAGAAAAATGTGTTCTTTTCTATTTCATGTCCATGTGAAAGTCTAGAAATATCGCTTTCCTAGCTAATTTGGTATTCTTTTTTTGTAAATATCACACAATTAGAGGATCCGAGTGTCCAAATTGGATACGTGGGTCGGACACAGGACACGGGTACTTTAGCCAAGATGAGGAGCCATGTAACATAGGCCACTACAAAGTTGACCCAAAGAAATAACAAGGGTAACTGCTTTCCAGGGAAAAAGTACATAAATTTTTTTATGACAACGGATATACCTTCAAGAAGTAACGTCAGAAGAGGTTGCAATCTACCATTTTCAGCCATCTGTCGAACATTACTCTCAAAAACTGCCAGATTCTCCAGTGCTTTATCAGCATTCTCAACAGTCAAAAGATTTTCTGATTTGCTGCTGGTCATTCCAACCAATATAAGAATTGCTCCATTAACTGAACCAATCTTCTCACACAAAGTTTCGGACTTGGAGAGCTCAAACAGCAAAGCAACAGCCTCTTCCCTCTCTTTGGATTGCTCATGAGACAAGAACTTAACAATGGTCCTTACAGTATCCCCTTCAGCCATTATCTCCTACAAAAGCCAATGGAAAGTTAACATATATAAGAGGAACCAGTTGCATCCATGCCCATGTTGGTGAATAACCTGAACAATGTCCCAAGAAGAATAATTAACCACCTTATTATCAGTGTCGTCTTCTGCCACAATTCGAAGAGTTTCCAAAGCTTTGCAGCGAACTCTACGACTGCCGCTCTTCAACATGTCAACAATCATAGGTATCAGATCTGCGTTACGAATAACATGCTTATTTGACCGGCTTTTATGGCAGAGGTGCTGAACAAACTTTAAAGCCTGTAGAATTTCACTCTCTGCACTGCCCAGAGATAGAGACATGCGAGCCATATCAAGTTGAGCAGCTTCATTCCTGGCATTCCATTCTTCAATGGTGTTCCGCAGCGCTAGACTTGGGTTTAATTCTGTACTTCTTAGTTCTTTTAGCGTCAAAGGGCAAACCAGCTTCCTTCCGCTCTCCCTACACTCTGTAAACCACTTTTCAATTGCTTCCCGCTCAAAGGTTTGTCCATTTTCTAAGGTAACAGGATCGTGCATGATTTGTTTAGTTAAAGGGCACATAAATGCATCATAAATGGGCTCTATATGTTGTCTGTCAAAGTGATAGCTTTCATCTGACTGGCTACCATGATTACTTCCATCCCAGCTTCCAGCCATCGTATAGAAAGTACCTATCATCCAACCATATTACACTTACTTAGATCAATATTTATATCAGAACAACCATTAGACCACTGATTAAAAGCAAATAGAAATGCAAACAAGTGAAGAGAATAATTCACGGACAAAACAAAGGAGGTGGTCGGCAAGCATATTGAAAAGTATAGACAGATTCCATATCCGCGTCAAACGAAAATTGCATGAACATGAAGCATGTACTATGTAGCAAGAAAAAGGAGGCCTCGGAATAACTTCAGTGACAAACCAAGTTAGACCCTACTTTTACTTTTAGAACCAGCGAGCTAAAGTCAGATAATAACACTCCCTCATCCGTCTCTTACCTTTCATTTAGCTTCAAACAATCAAGCTCTCCATTTTCAACAAAAACAATATTTGCGAATTTGGGGGTTTTCGCAATCACAAGTGCATAGAACCTTGCGTTCCATCTAAAAACCCATGCCATCAATTGCTGACCTCTTTGTTCGCGAAAAATCCATACAACCATGAACAAACTAACCATCCTGATTACGCCAACTAATACCCTTCAATTATTGGCACAATATGAGTAGTTCCAAGTAATTCAGCTGAGTATTGCCACAGAAGATGCAGATTAGAACTTAAATCATTGATCTCAAACTACTACGATTCAGGTCATTAAATGCATATTCAGCTAGTAATTAGTATTAGTCAATGACAGCAATCTCAAAGCAAGTCGCAAAACTCGCAAGCGTAATTTGTCAGTAATAACACGTACAGATTGAAAGAGGAATTGAGAAGCCAAGAAAACCATTAGCAATCAATTATCGGCAAACATACGAGTAATTCCGAATAATTCAGCTGAGCATCGCCGCAGCAGATACAGATTAAATCAAGCTTACATCTTTGATCTCAACCCATCGAGATTTAGGTCATTAGATTGATATTCTGCTAGTATTACTCAATGACAGCAGTATCACAATTCAAAGAAAACACATACTACTTCCAAGCATAATTGCCAGCAATAAAGACGTACAGATTGAAAGAGAAATTGAGAGGCCAAGACAACCCATTACCTTCGATTTATACAATTCGTCAAAACTTCAGGGACTTATCGCGAAAGTCCAATTTTCAATCGAGGACACGCCATATTCTGCCAATGAAAGGACTAGCTGCATAAGACAGCCAAGAAACAAACTGGGTTTGATGAATTTCTTGAATTAGGGTTTGTTGTTTGACGAATTGCTTTGGAATCGGGAGAGGCGGGATTGGTAGAGAGAGAGGGAGAAGGGTAAAAGAAGAAAATGGTCCTGGTTGCACAGTTGGAGAAAACAACAAGAGGAACACAACAAAAATCATTTTAGAGAGAAGGTTTGACTGATGCCCAATAGTCGTCGGCTCTAGTCGAAGTCGATTAGTCGAACATGGAGAGAGAAAGACAGTTGCGTTGCGCGGAGCCAGCCGCCGTCCCGTCTCTCTCAACTTCCCCACATAACTTGAAAAACCAGGCTGGATGATTTTTTTTATTTATTTACAAAATGTCATCCACACCAGCAAATATACATACATGAAAAATTGTAAAGACAGCCTTAAGACGAGGAGCCGGTGGGGCCCGCTGTCCCAAGGGATTGGCAGGGCATTCAAGCCGTGCGTTTCGTACGTCAACAGCTCGAATCGCATCACACTTAGGTGAGGTGAAATCAAAGCTGTTGATGCGTGAAACGGACAGCCCGGATGGGTCAGCACGCCTACCGACCCAATGGAACGGCAGAGTCTCCCATTTCTTAAGACGCCGATGGTGAATCGATATTCGAAAAAAATATATGTATTCTTGAAAACGTATTGATATCTGTGATATATGTGTTGGAATTAGAATTTCCTCGTCAATAATCTGTCACATGGAAGACCTTATATACGTACTGATATTTACCATATAGATCTTACTCATGCATGGGAATGCGAGTGTTAGTAGGTGTGTAAGCACTTATGGCGTATTTGATAACAGTTATACGTATGAGGGAATTGGTAATGAGGTGGGATTAGGATTGAGATTAGTAAAGAGGTGGAATTGATAATGAGGTAGGATTGATAATTTGCATGTTTGTTTTACACCGAATTAGGAGATATGATTGTTATCTAACATGTTTGTTTTACATAGGATAGGATTGGACTATAAGTATCAATTTCTATTTTTGCCCTTGTGCAAAACTATTATACTATAAAAATAGTACATAACATTAATCCTATTTTTTGAAAAATGTTGTGCCTTCCCTGGTATACCATCTTCTTATTATTATTTTTCTACGTTAAATCTATTTGCATTTTATTTTTCTTCATCATGTCAGAAGTTATTCTCTACTTTCGAACTATCCAAAAAAATAAAAATAAAAATACCCACCATAATTACAAACAGTTATCATATGTATATATAAATATCCCCATAGTTTCATTCAAGTCTACATATACATCAGTAAACATAGAACAAGAAATGCATACAAATCCAGCCAATGTCTACGAGGGAAATTTCGTGAAAAGAAAGAAAAAGTGAGGGCATCAATGTCTTCCCACTTTCAATCCCTCCGGATGGGATTAGCAATAACACCTCCCCCTTGGTAAAGGTAATCCCCATTGGTTTGGGGGATTGGCAGTCCCTTGGGGGTCCTAATCCTCCCCCCCAAAATCCAGCCATACAGATTGTTGGAACTTGTGGCTCATATGGTGTGTAGGAGAGGTACTCGTAAAAGGCCAGTGCCGAGCGGAATTAGGGTTGGAATAGATGTGGTGACTATATATACTCTCTATTGTAAAACCCTATGTACTTAGATCATCAATAAACAAATTCTCTCTCCGCTCCCGTGGACGTACCCGGTTTTGGGGAACCACGTATATCTCTGTGTTGATTCTTTACTGTTTATACTCGTATATCGTGTGCGTGTGTGAATCGATCCTAACACAGATATTCTAAATCCCCCACCTCCTTAGTAATCCTATCCCATCGCCGAAACCCGCTATCAAACACGTCGTATAAGTAGTGGCGTAGTTAGGATTATGTGTAGCTAGGATTATGTATTAGTGTCATAGTGTGGCCACTATAAATTAATCACGAGATCCGAGAATAGTCAGGCTTCAAAAACAATCTATACCTACACGTCCACGAGCTGATGGTTGTTGACGATGTGATGGTAACATGCGTCTAATTGCGTGAGAAATTAATGAGAGTTTTAGGCTTGTGCAAAGTGTTATTTTACTATTTACCCACCCAAAAGTAGCTGAATATCACTCCAATATTTGTGTAGGATTTTGTTAACATGTGCCCCTAAGGCATATGATAAGAGTGCATTAACTACTTCAACACTATTTGTATGGGGAATTTAAGGTTGGAATTAGAGCCATAAACTCCTTCATTAATCATTTTTGGGAGGAGTAAATCTTGTATTTGTTGGACAAAAGCACCCCCAATCATACATATCCTTTCGGCTCTCTCCCAAAAAGTACTTTCCGGAACATTATTTTCCATCTCTGGAGCATTATTTTTATACGAAATTTTTCATTAAAAAAAGACATTGAATATTATATTTAACAAAGTCATATGAGATTGAAATAATATGAGCAACGCAAATGTTTGCTGTATGGAAAAAGTATTCCAGTGGGACACTTTTGAAAATTTTTAACAGTTTTTGTGTTTGCGGTTGCTAATATTCTTTAATAAAATAAAACATTTCATTTCCTCATATTTTTTAATCTGATATGACTTTGTTAACAATGTCTTTTTTTTTTTTTTGAGAATTTTTGTATAGACATAATGCTCCTGAGATGGAAAATAATGTACCAAAAGTTTTTGGGAGAGAAAGCCGAAAGGGTATGTATATTTGATTGGGGGTAATTTTGTCCAATACACACAAAAATTACTCCTCCAAAAAAGTATTAATGAAGGAGTTTATGACTCTAGTTTCAACCTTAGATTTCCCATGGAGAAGAAGCCATAGTTCGATGCATCGCCTCGACCAAAACTTCTCCTTCTGATGTTGCTGTGTTGATTCAAGATTGTTGCTCGATTATGTTTTGTTTTCAGTATAATCAGTTTTAACTACGCTAGTAGATTTTGTAATGGGGCAGCACATAAATGTTACTCCCTCCGTCCTATTTTGATAATCTAATATTCCATTTTGAGACGTCCTAAAATATATAGTCATTTATCCACTTTCTAAAATAAGCTAGAGATACGTAGTAAAATTATATTATTACCCTTTTAGTTTAAATTAAAGTACCACTGCTTTCGCTCCAACTTTGTTATTTATTAGCGCGCCCAAAGCGTAGGGCTTACGTCGGAGATAGCATAATACCGGTAAGACCGGATCGAATCCACAGAGACCGAAGGAATCCGAGCGTGAATATTGT
>JAXBDA010005791.1:0-23071 GCA_036023075.1 Gaultheria prostrata
TATATATATTCAAAACCCGAAGGCCATATATGAGGCTACGCCCAATTTGGATGCTTAACACACTTTGGTCAATTTGGACGATTTTACCCATCGCTTTGGTTTTGCATGTGTTGGTATTTTTGTAGTTCCGGCTGATCTGGTGGTGCTCAATGGTCCTTTTGCGTTTGCTAATACCCCTTTCGATCTTTTCGGGTAATTCCTTCCTTGTCCTTTGTCATTGGTTTACGCTGGAGAGAGACCGATGTTTCAGGCGATAGAGAAAGAAAGTGGCGATTCTGGGCAGTTGACGCCGGCGATGGATTGGTTGTCCATCATGGAGATCTGACGGTCTCAGGCTCATCTCTATCTTTTTCTCTGTGTTCCTCTCTCTCTGTCTTTGTGTCTGTTTGTTTGTTGATTTCGATTTCCAATTTCCAATCCTGGAAACCCTAATTGGTGAATAGGGTTTACTTTGCAGCAAAAAGGTCGATGAGGAATCATGAATGGGCATGCAGGAGCTTTAGGGCTCTATCAAGTTCGTGGCTGCCTTCTTCAATCTTATGAGTACCGAGGTTTCAAAAGGATCGAGGTATATTTTTGGCTTTCTGTGTGTATATGCAGTACATGTAACTGTCCAAATCATATTTTGCAAGGGAAGAAAATGCTAAAGTCAGTAGTTGATTGTTTCATATAAAAAGGCAAATAAACGGATCCAAGAACTCTAGGGATTCATTCTTTGGGAATTAATTCTTCAACCTTGCTTTGAGGATATGTTTAGGCTTGAGTTAATTATGAGATAAACCATTCCTTTAATAAATTTTCTAATCTTCAATTTGAACATTTATTGTGTCTTTATTGTCATTATAGCATAGAGTATTAGGCTAGGGAAGGTGTTAGGATTGCTTCAATCTTTGATGTGGCCGACATCTTTTACCAAACATCCTAGACATAATAGTCAGGCTTGATTTCTATGTTTAGAACTACTTTGTAAGATTTTTATATTAATATTTCTCAAGAAAAAGAACCACCAGATATGTATCCCAATAATGAGTACATTTTAAATATCCAGTATTTGATTTCAGCCTAAAATTAATAGGCAATGGTAGATACATTTTCTATTTTGCTCTTACAAATGAATTCCGTTTTGGAAAAATTAGTGAGTAAATTGTAATGATGGTATCTCCCTAAAAAGTAAGTATGGAGAGTAATATCTATGTATATTTGATAATGGACTACAACAAAAGAAAATAGTAAAGCTCTAACATCTTTACGAAGCCACAATTATTTGTCCTGGACTGACAGAAAGGAGAAGCAAAATCTTAAATTTTCTACTATTTCCTTTAATTGTATAGTGCGATCAATGTTACAAAGTACAGGGAATTTAAAGCTTGGTTGCCTATTATTACCCTTGATGTGTTCTTCATTTTGAGTATTTCTACTTCAGAGCTTCACTGACAGAATTAAAGGTATAGTCTATGACAACTTTCATATTTGGATATCTTCTAAAATCTTTGCCATTGTTTTAAAACTTGTCTTTTTGTACTGCATGTATAAAAAATCATACATCTATTTGCTCTACATTAATGAACTAATTCAAACATTGATATTACTATATTAGAGTTGTCAGTGCTATTATCTGACTAAAATTACTATCATATAGTATAGGTTGTTGATCAAAGTATTAGAATTTACAGGATCATGGCAATACATGAGCCATTTGTACGTTGGCATTTCATTCCGCATCCACCTCATCTGTTTCTTGATGGAGGATTTTATTACGTTTACACTGCTGAGGGTGCAAGTGAAAGAGCTGCTATGAAAGTTCAAATAGGACCAGAACAGTTTGTCTATAGACCTGTGCCAAACTTTCTTGCTGAATACGGTGATCGGTTACCATTGGGTGCTGTAGTTGAATGGCCGCTTAGAGGAGAATTGGTTAAGTGGCTTGATGCTATAATCTATTACTCCTTACACTATAGTGTTCCAGGTGCTATTTTATTGTTAAGTACCAGTGCTGCTTTAGGTATTGATTAAATACTAGAGAACTGCTTCTCCACTGTATTCTAATTGCATGCCTGTCTTCGTAGGAGTTCCTTGCTGTTGGTTTCTGAAGTATATTTCAGCACCTCAAATCTTCGGTGTTGAGGTAATTATCTAACTTTAATCAGAAATATTGTTTTATAAAATCAAACAAAGTTTTATCCTTATATTTATTTATATTCTCCCATGATTAGAATCACTTTATTTAATGTAGATGTTGCCAGTTGGATTAGAACCTTCCTTTCCCGCACAAGGTGAACTGAATTGGATTGTTATTAAGCATGGATCTAAGGTTTGGGCAATCTCAATTCTAGATCATCAGTTTATAAATGGATGGGCTACTTTTCGGAGAATGCATGACCTTCACGTTGGCTGTCAAGTTATCTTTTCTTGTGAACGGCAATGGGGTTTCAATACATTTATGTTTGATCAAACTGGCCGGCAAATGACTTATCCATGGTCAACAGTTCAACAACCTTGGCAATTGTTGCACCCTATTCCAGGTAATCTTTTAGGAATGAATTTGATGTTTAAGTTACAATAAGAAAATAGAGCTACTAATTCAGTTATTTATCTAATAATATCATATCTTTACTCACTTATTTTATATTAAAAATGTCAAAGAATTAATCTGAGATATGATTCTGATATATTTGTTTTGACCAGCTAATTTGCGCACATCATGTCTTCCATCAATCGTTGAAAATAACTACTCCTGCCTGAAATTTGCTTGTGATTATGTTACTCAGGAACAGCTAGAACTGGTATTCATTCATTCTTTACCTATACTTGCCTTAAATATTAATATGCTTTAGGATAAATTCCTAGATAACGATTATTTTGTAACAGGTATTCAATAATTACTTGCAAGGCATCATAGATCAAATTTCAACCAGAAATTCATCTTCTTGGCATGCAACAAGTGCAATAGATCAACAGATGCATACGATGAAGAACAATTTTATTGCAACCACTGTGAGGAAAAGGTTAAAGCATTACCAAAGTAAGAACCTTACTTACCATTCTCCCGAACATACATTCATCACATATTAACACTTTGTGAAAAATGCAGGATCATGTTCCAGGTAAAAATAACCGATGCAACAGACACAATTAATGCAACCATATTTGCACCACCTGCAGAGGACCTTTTCCAGATCACTGCAACAGAAGTGGTAGCAGGCACACTAGATGTAAGCATAACAAATCCAAACACCATACAGAGTAAATCCAAAAAAACTACCACTCCTAATGATATACTATGCCCAAATGCAGGGCCATCTCTCACTGCCATTGTTGCAACTCCTCTACCTACAATTGCAGCTTCCACCTCAAAGCTTATATGTATGATTATGGAGGCATAGAAGAATGCAAATTTAACATTCAGGCACTATTCCTAAAATCCACCACAGAGGATGAGGCTTCAGCAAACAAACTACTCCTAATGGCACCTGAAACTCCAAGCAAGAAGGCAAAGACAACCAGATATGAACCTGAGCAATCAACCAAACCTAGCACACCAGAAAATGCTAACAGCAGCGATGGCATGGATCAAGAAAGTGAGGATGAAAACCTGAAGCTCAAGAAGAAGAATGACTAGCTCTCTTACTCGATGCAAAATTCAAAGACAGCTCTTTTGAGTGCTTAGATTATGCAGGAAGCAGACCTTTTAGTCCATCCAATCTGCTTCCTCCTCAATCTTTTAAACACTTGCGCTGGGATAGGTTCAAAAAATAGCAGGCTTTTTGCTTCATGTAATTTGCTTTTTGGCAAAACTTATATCCCTTAACTATGTAAATATTAAGCTCCAAAAATCTAAACCGGTTGAATGTATATATCCTATGTTCCAGCTAACCCAAATAACAGGGAATGATACATTCACTGTGTTATGCTTTGTATTAAATGCATATACGAAATTATGCATTACTGATAATGCGACTCAAATTTAGTTCATTTTTCCTTCCACTCCTTCCTTTGCTTTCATAGTAAACATCATATCAATATAAGGCACTTACTCTGCTATAAATCACAGCCTCACAAACACAGCCAGAGTACAACGATCTACTACCCATATTCATTCACCAATGGGCCAACACACCAACTATATACCACGTGCAAAGCACGTCAACTTCTACCTAGTATATATATAAGGATATTTGGTATTTTTTGGATCCTTCTACGGAGCATCTTTTTGTTGTTTGTCAATCGTGGAATGCCGTAGGTTTTTGCTCGACATTCTCTCTCTCTTATCAAGAAGAATTATAGGAACTCAGGCTTCTGGCAATTGCAATTTGCAAAACATCTCTGAAGTTTTCGACAATGTGAAAACACCCCTTTGAAAACCTGATGAAGGGTTTTTTCATCTATCCGAGAGATTTTAATTTTTATATCCATGTTATAAAATGAGGGAAAACCTAGAGACGTCACACAACCCGAATGATTTACTCTAGTTTTTGAAGCTAACCTTGCAATTGTTGTAAGCTGAAGGTGGAGCTACTGTTGAAATCTCCAATCTCAAGTATAGTCTATGGAGGCCGGAAGGGATGGTGGCGGGTGGGTGGGTGGATCCCTATGTGTGTGTGTGTGTGTGTGAGAGAGAGAGAGAGAGAGGCCCAAGTTAGCATTAACGGAAAAAAATAACTCTGTTAGCAAAATCCGTTATCAATTTAACGAATTTGGATGGTAGGGGGTAAATTGACTAACGGAGTGATAGTTTGGGAGTGTAATTGAAGTTTAGTGAAGTTCAAAAGTCTATGAGACATTGAGATCAAAGTTTGGGGTTTTTTTTGAAAATTTCCAAAAAAAAAAAAAAAAAGATGATGCTACGTCACAAAACGGGAACTAAGTGCATCCACAACTCTCTAACACCCTGTTTGGATGCCGGATTTGGCTTCCGCCTGGATATGTAATCCCGAGCCCACGCTAGTCCACCGTTTGGATGCAAAATCCCACCCGGATTGGTGCCTGGATTTGATTCACTGTTTGGACTCCTTCTCCGGCTTCACCTGCATTTGTAACGACAGCCTTGACCCTGTCGTTAGCTAACGAGGGGCGATTTGGTTGTTTTCCTACCGTTTCTACCCCTCCAAATCCGGGTGATTTGGGGGGTTGTGTGTATCATATACACGATCGATTTGGGGTTTTCAACAGAGAAGAGAGAAAAGCGACCAGGGAAGAGAGAGAAGGAAGTCGCCGATCGAAATTTCTGGTGACTCCACCGCCGTGCTTCGCGGGTGGTACTCTCGACCTCATTTGTCTCCTTCTACTCAGGTGAGTTAATACGACTCACGAGCTGGGATATATCTATACTGATTTTGGTCGAATTGATTTTTGGTATGTTTTCCTTCTCCATCTGAGTGTGTGGCTGTAGTATTTGCATGTGGGAATGGCTTATTTGGGACTGAAGATTGTGTTGTTGAGGCCTCAGTGGGTTAGTATGTAGGGCAAAAGGAGTAAGTTAGATGATGCTCGTGAGGTGTTCGATGGAATGTCTATAAGAGATCTCAAAATCTTTTTGGTCTCTCCTCAGGTTCATGTTTTATGGGCCTATTCTTTTCAATTTTGTGGTGCCAATTCAGTTATCTGGGCCTATTGTTTTCAATTGTTTGCATACTTGGTGCCAATCCATGTATCTGTTTGCATCATGCAGTTTTTGAAAATCATTTCTCGGCTATGATGATGTATAACTAACATTTGTAGGCGAAACACTCATCTTGGCGAGCTTATGACGGTCAATGGGTTCATCACCATTCGGCAACATAAGTTGTAGCCAAGTGGTGCATTGGGTGCCGGTCAAACCAAATATCTGAGCCGAATAATTAATTTTGAAACAAATATAATTTTTTTAATTTATAATATGGTTTAAACATTTGTAAGACTAAATGAAATTATTTTATCCCACATATATTAATAAATATGTATTTATTCTATTTATAATCAAATCAAATCAATTTATTTATTAAAATAACAAAGTGGGGGCAATTTAGTCTTTTTACACATTATCCGTCATATCCACCTTCCAAATCCCCCTTGTCAAAAAACCATCCAAACACCCAATATACAAATCCACCCTTCTTAAGAGGTGGGTCCACCCTCATTACAAATCCACCCAAAATCATCTCCAGCATCCAAACGGGGCGTAAGGGATGGCAATCATACCCGCCCTGCCCCGCCCCCGAACCCATCCCGCCCCTCTCCAAAAGGGTTTTTCCAATTTTTTGGGTAATGGGTAGGGTTAGGGGGGAAAAATAAAAACCCGACCAGGTAAGGGTTAGGATGAGCAAAATAACCGTAAAACCGCGAGTCCAGTCCAAACCAATCCAAACCGAAGGGTTTGGTTAGTTTTTTTAGTGATGTGGTTTGGTCCCGATTTTAAAAAATTAGAAATCATGTTAAATGGTTTGGTTCGTTGATTTACATTAATGGTTCTGGTTCCAAACTGATCCGAACCGTATATATATACATACATACATATTTGCGCATAAATATAGAATTCGATTAGAAGGCACTGAATAAACTTTTTTTACAAGCTGTGACAAAGTAATCTCTATGATAGATTTATCTAGTATGTCAAACCAGAAAAGTAAAAACATTGAAAAATTGCATGTTTCCTCCTGAAAGCTAAAAAATAAGCAACTTAATCAGCCCTTATCTATCCTTCTTCTCTATGGTATGACACTTAGTTCGTACAGACCTTAGAGTTGGCCCCCACCATGAAGACCATGGTTGTGCTCTGATACCAATTGTGACAACCTAACACGATTGTCCATAGCTAAGAGAAGCATGGATACGTCTAGTGGCCTCACATATCTGTGTCCGACACGTGTGGGTCATGGACAAGACACGACACTCTTCGGACACGTATTGGACATGACTAAACTAGTCCAATGTTTTTATAATATTTATTGCACTTATATTGTGGATACTCTAGGATATGTTGGCAACACCCTGGGAACATGCTAACGACACCTTAAAATGTCTCCAACATTTAAATGAATTCATAACATACCTCTATAATACAAATACATTGTACATTTGACGTGTCCCCGACGTGTCCATGTCCTAACTTTCGGAGAAATGCCGTGTCCCCGTATCCGTGTCGTGTCGTGCCCGTATCCCGTATCTATGTCCATGCTTCTTAGGTCCATAGCCATTGAGGGAATTGAACCCAAGATCTGTCAGAACCAAAAACTCTGATAGCATGTTAGAACATGAACTGTCCCAAAAGCTTAAGCTATTAGGAAATGGGCTCATGGATGTATTTTAAGCTATCCAACATCACCAACCTACGAGATACAATTACATCTAGACCAAGAACCCTAAAAACTTGACAGTAGACAACAATGAAGCTCTGAACCTTTTCAATCCTGCAAAAGGTTAGTCCAACATCATCCAAAGCATAATCCAAATTCCTACAAGAAGAAAGCTCCAACAATGGTGCGGCAATAATATCAAGATAGCTATGCCAAACGCCAACTAATCTATCATTATATAGATGCCACCATAGATAAAACATAAGGATCCATGCAGAAGCCCCACGGCTTGCCAACAAAATATCCGACATAACTCATAAACAAAGAATTGTTCCAAACCTAAACTCTCTCTTACCAACGACAAAGCAAAGACACCTACTAAAATAATATGCTCTCCCCCTTTTGTCGTGGGTCGCCAAAGGGGAAAGGAGACACTAAACAACCACAACAGAGAGAGAAGAACCGCTACATCACCACCTATGCTGCTCCATCATCATCGGCATCCGTAGGATAGATAGCCCAAAAGCAAGGCCCAATCCGGGTCATCTGAGCTCCCAAAGACTTTGTCTTCTTGCCAAATTCTCTTGCATTTCATTGTCATCTGGCTTAGGGTCTATCTAGTAACTTTTTTTTTAACAGATTCCATCTAGTAACTTGGCTTTGTCTTCCTCATTTTCTTTTTAAGATGTGTTGCTCGCGAGGAGGGTAAGGTTGGGAATTTTTTTTGAACGAACTTCACTTAGCCTCTGTACGTGGATTATTAAGCTGAATCAGGGGCAGGTCATCATCGAATTTTTCACCATCGAATTTTGCAGCTTTCATTTGTATGTCTCCAGCAACCAAACTAGGGAACAACACTTGTCCCCTGAAGAAGCTCAATTCAAGACCAAGTGGGTTTGAGATGGAAAAAACTTCCATTCCCATGCTTATGTCCTCTTGCTTCCAAACTTGCAAAAATCGAATTGCCGGTCCACTTCCTTGAGTTGCAGTACGGCTACATCTGAACTTGGTTCATTGTACAACACCATAGCTTCCCTATGCACATCTGGTTCTTCCGCATATGCAATGAATAATATTCTTCCTTCCCTGATAACAAGCCGAACAAGATGAGAACAGGTCATGACATGACCGTCCTTAGTGATTACGAACCCGGAACCCATATCTGAATCTTCGAGCTTCTCAAATTTGTTAACTTCCCGTATATGATCTGCCCGAACAATATGTACCGAAACAGCAACCCTCTTCATTTTCTCGTAGAAATCTTGCCTCTGTCGTTGCGGGAGGCAACTTTTTCCAGCCTCGATAAATTCATTCTCGAAGTTGATTTCCATTTTCGAGGTGATTTTGTGCGAGAAAGAAACGTTCAGCAGAAGCAGAAGTAAGCTTAGAAAATCTATCAACTAACTAGCAAATCTAACTTGGGATGGAAGCAGATTTCTACCCTTCTCCTCCCTAACATTTATTTACTTCCCAATCTACCCCTCCTATCAATCCCTAAAAAAAAAAAAAATACCCCAAAACCATATCAGATCATCTCTTCTTCTCAATCTCACGTCGTCTTCTCTCCTCTCTTGCCGACGAGAATGGAAGCTCCAGTCGGCTAAGGTCTCCGTTCGTCTTCTTCCTCTCCTCTTCCTCACCACTCCATTTGCCTCCTTCCTCTCCACTTCCTCTTCCTCTCCGTCTCTTGTCTCCCTTTTCAAATCCTAACCTAAATCTAACCCATTGCCACTGACCCACCACGAAATCGCCATTGCCGACAAAGAATCGACCTTACCACCACGAAATCGTTGTTTGGGAAGCAAAAGCAACGCAAGAAATAAGACCCAGATTTCATTTTTTCGTTTTTGGTCGCTCGCCATTCGGATTCCCAGTATTGAATTTGATCATTATTTTCGGATATGAATGTTTGAAATGTGTACCTTAATTCGAATTTTAAAACATGAATTATATGTTTGAAACTAATAGATTTAAATTCCCACTGAATGTTTCATTTTTTTGAATCCGAAGTTGTTTTGAATATTCAGAAGTTAAAATGTTAAATAAAACAATTACTTCAAGTTTCAAAATCCAAATATGGGCAAACGTGGGATGTGTAAAATTAAATCAATTATTTATGTCTGAAACGTAGTAAATAGTTCAGCTTTTAAAATTTGAATTCATAACATCCACCATTCTTTAGTTTGAGGGTGGGTTAGTTGTTTGATCAACTCTGCATTCTTTAGTTCATGGTTGGTGATGACTACCTCTTGGACCTATTGCTCCAATTTATTGATCTTACTTAGCATGGTTGGTGATGACTACATTTTACACATTAAGATTTCGAGAAAGGCCTCTGTTTGGTTTTCGCTTTAAGCCTTCAAAAAATCAGGGCCGGCTTTGGTACCATATGATTATAAAAAGTGAGAAAGAATTACCATGCCAATTAAGGTACATATTTGGATTCTACACATCCCACCTTTGCCCATAGACAGTAATTATTTTAGTTCACATTTTAATTTCTGAATATTCAAAGCAACTTCAGATTCAAAGAAATGAAGCATACAGCAGGAATTCAAATCCATCAGTTTTAAACATATAATTCATGTTTTAAAATCTGAACTAAGGTACACATTTCAAACATTCATATCCGAAAAATACTGTTCAAATTCAATACTGGGAATCCGAATGACGGACGACCAAAAACGAAAAAATGAAATCTGAGTCTTCTTTCTTGTGTTGCTTTTGCCTCCCAAACAACCATTTTCTTCCCATCAGCTTCATTGTCAACCTCCATGCTGCTTAAAATTGAAAATTCGAGCCCCATTGGCGTTTCGAAATATGAGAGTAGAGGGTCAATGGAAGGGAAGAACCTTCCATTGATTACTCCGTTGGGTTCTCCATTGAGGGAGAGGAGAGGAATGGGAAGGAGAGTGAAAGTGTTTTTAGCGTTTGAGATAGGAGGTGTAGAAGAAGAGAAGAACAGAAGATTGGAGAAGATGATAATGGTGGCTGGAGGGACTTTAACGTTGGCTGGAGAGTGTTTAACATTTTTTTTCCCCTGATGATGATAATGGTGGCTGCTGGAGTGAGTTTTTTAGGGTTTTGGTTGTATATAGTGTGCGGTTGTTTGGGCTAAATACATCTCACTTAAATTAGGGACAAAATAGTGGTTATACCCAAGGGTATTTTTGTCCTAAGCTGGTTAAATTTTAGTGGGTTGAATTTAGCCAAAAGGTGGTTGTTAATAGAATTACCCTTTGCGAAATACATTTTGCACGGTTCATGGCAAATTTTATTCCTAAACCAGTGTTTACTAAATATTTCCCACTAAAAGTTAAAACACAGATTTCTAAAAACAACCCATAATTTATTAAATACAACCCAAGAATATCTCAGAGTTTCCCAACTTACCCCCATACCTCAATCTCAAGGCTGAAGTCAATTTAGTTCCAAGAATACCCTTTACAAATACCTAAAAAAAATGAAAAAGTTAAAACAAAATACGATTTCCCTCCCCTTTCTCTCACTCTCACCATCGTCGGCGACCTCCATCGTCTGAACCCCTCTCCCTCCTCCCTTCTCCTCCATTCACAACCGCCCTATCGCCCCTAACTATAGGAGCTCTAGCTTCGTTGATCTCTGTCTTTCAATTTCCGTCGATCTCTTTATGTGCCTAAAAAATTTTAGAATCAGCTCTGGCTTCGTCAATCTCTGCCCTAAAAATTTTAGACTCAATTGCACTATGTCAATCTCTCTATTCTTCTCCAAAAACAAAACGAAGAACAACAATCGGACCTCTTATCCAGAAAACCGCAACCAAATAAAAATTAACTTCCGAAATGATCAAAATAATCCAGAAGTTTAATTTTGAATCTTGTTTGGATGTTAGTTTCCGAAATATCGGGATTTAAGTTCCGAATCCTTGGGTATTGATTAGAAATTAAGTTGAGTAGTTAACGATTAAATTTTAAAGTTTTCTTTGTAATCGTTTGTTGCCGCGTATGTCCAAACTACTAGGCGATTAGAATTAGCCCAACTCTGTGTGTGTGTGTGTGTGTGTGCGCGCGTGCGCGTTCATCAGTATATGTACTTGGGTTTTCGACGATGGCTGCGGCGGCACTTTGGCTAGCGGTAGGGACGAGAGGTGAGGAGGAAGATGAAGATGAGGAAAGTTTTTTTATTTTTGATGGGTTTTAAATTGTTTTAGGGTGGGGGATGTATTTAGGATTTGTAAGGGTGGGGGTTGTGGGATGTATTTATCATAAATGTAGGGATAGTATTGCCATTTTGCATGAGGGCATTTTTGCCTTAAAAGTGGTCAAATATTAGTGGGAGACATTTAGCAAAAACTGGGTTGTGAATAGACTTTTCCTTCGCACGGTCGCACCCAAAATGTTTCTCATTCTCATTGTCCATTGGTTTGCCGGTCTTTAGGGCAAGTCAAGAGTTGAGTGCTCCCTCCGGTTTGTGTTTTTTGGGAGACGGGTGTTTGGGAGGCTTATTTTTAAGTTTTCACTTTTAATTTTTTGGCTTTTTGACTTTTTGAATTATGGTCAGAATGTACATTAAGTTTGGTAAAGTGTAAGTCTAGTAGAGTATTTGGGAGAAATGTGTAGAATGTATTTTACAACAGGAGGAGTGAGTGTTTAGGAGTTATGTGCAAAATACATTATGTAGATCTATTTGTTAACCAAAATGGAAAAAGTAAAAAATGAGAAATCAAAAAGCTCCTCACGCGTCCTACTTTTGGATTCTCCACTATAAATGTCAAAATGGAAATCCTAGTCCGAAAATGAGTCTTGGTGAAGAACACTCGAATAGTCAAAAGTTGATAAACAGAAGATGAAAATGCAAAGAGTAAGATTTCAAACACCCCCACTTGCTCAGGTTTCTATGTTATGCGTTTTCGTTCTTTTACCCAATGTTCCCAACCTATTAACAATGTTAGTATTACATTCGTCTGTGTTTGTTTATCCACCTGTGGACGGCGCCACGATTTTGCATCTGAAAAAAAAAAGAGGCGATGTTGGGAAAAATAAATTTTTAGAGTCGTCACCCAGGTTTTATTTTGGAAAAGATTTGGAACCCGAGAAACCATTTAAGAAAATAATGATTCTCGTGCCGCTGGAAAAGATTTTGGCTTGCGAAAAATAGATATTTGGATTCGAGAGCCAGGTTACGAACGGGGAAGGTTTTGTTTGAAAAGCATCCCATTCGCCCGAGAAACACTCGGTCTTTAGTAAATGTTTGTGGGATTTTCGGGAAAACTTTTTATTGCAAAACTTTAATCACGTAAACAATAAGCAAATAAAACTACTAAAATTATGATAACGGAATATGGTAATCAACTGAACGTAGAGTAATAATCAGGAACAGAGCAGAAAATAGAAGAAAAATCAAGAAACAGAGCACAAAAGTTGGGTTTTGCCATACGGCACTTTTGTTTGTACCGTGCGGTATTCAAAATGTGTCGTGCGGCACAATTTGTTTCTGAAATTCTTTTCTTTCTTTTTTTAAAAGTTTCTGAAAGGAAAGAAAATAAGTTTGTGCTTAGAGAAAAAATTTATTTTCCATGATATCATTTTGAATGATGGGAAAATATTCCTCCAAAGTGAACAAATACCACGGGGTACAAAAGCTTGTACTCACTGTAACGCCCCAAATTTTGGAGATGTTATTATTATTACAACAATAATAAGAGTCTGAATTATTAAATAAAATATAAAGTCAATATCTCTAAATATTACATTTATTCTGACAGGGTCGGGTCTACGGCTCGTCTCAGACCTCCGTCGGGTCTGTCCCCATACGAGCAACTTCTCTGTACTACTCCAAGTTGTAATATCTCTCCTGCTTATTCTGATAATCTAGCATAATACGTCCGACTCGCCAGGCAACATCTTGGTATTATGTCAGGGTTACACAAGTGCAACACCGTGAGTGATACGCCCAACAAATTACCTTACCCAAGCCTTAAGCTAGCAATTCTAGAATAATATACAAGGTGGCAGGACATAGATAAAGAAATACACGAAAAATAGTAATTTTATGAGTGTCAATGAAACAGTGTCAATGCAATCAGAGTATAAACATCAGTGTCTCGTTTTGTAAATCAATCGTGTTCCGTGTCAAAGATCGCCAGTGTCTCGTGTCATAAATCAATGTCTCGTATCATTTTCTCTTATAGACATTCTTCTTCAAATTTCATTATATCAACCATCATATTCGTCTCCCATCACTCGAAAGTTATTGGGCCCGTTTCCGTCTCCTTTCGACCAACGGGTACCAACCTTTCCGCTCGAGGTCCCGGTCGTCTTACATCACTGAACTTAACCAGTTTGTTTGTAAGGTTCGTCCACCCCGCGACTCACACGGCATAGTCACGGCGGTCTCACGTCACTGAACTTAACCAGTCTTTTCATAAGGTCCGTCCACCATGTGTTATGCATGCTTAACCCTAACCTCCAAATTCTCTCTGTGAATTGGGGCTGGCATTCTCGCTGCATTACCGCATCGATCTAGTTTCGGCTGTCTCATATCACTGAACTTAACCAATCTGTTTATGAGGTCCTTCCACTAGTCGTCATCATATCAGTCTAGTTCCGGCTGTCTCACATCACTGAACTTAACCAGTCTGTTTATGAGGTCTGTCCACTAGCCGTCATCATTACCATTTTCATTCTCATCTCTATTTATCGTTGTCAAACCATCTATCAATTTCTCAAAAACCGTGTTGTGTTGATATCGTACCATTTCGTGCCCATGCAACATGTCTTTTCCAAAACTCTTCTTGTGAAAAATCATCGATCAGTTTCTCAAAAATCGTGACGTGTCGGTAACGTATCATTTCGTGCACATGTAGCATGTCTTTTCAAAACTCTTTTGGTGAAAATCTCTTTTCTCAGAAACCGTGTCACTTTAAGTCAAAATCATTTTTGGGCGACCTTCTCTTGACAATGAAATAACCAGGAAAGTCCTAGGCCGGGAGGCCGAAATATCCAGTTAATAGCACCCATCCCTTTCTTAGGCACGCGAAGCTCACTGCTTTCGACCTAACGCTGTAATAATTAGTGTCGCCCCAAGCGTAGGGCTAGGTCGGTTGTAGCATAATAACTCGGAAGTCCGAGGTCGAATCCACAGGGAAGGGTCGGAGCTAGTGAGAGGTTTACTTTACGGTAGGGGTTTTGGCGTTAGGACGGCCAACCTTTTGGTTTGGTTTGGAGTTTTCTCTACTTGAAAATTACTAGAAAATAAAGATGTAATGATAATTAAAGAAAGGCGAGGTCTAGGGGTTTATACCACCCATGACTACAGATATTTGATGGCTCTCAACTATAACTCAAGTGAGAGACAAAATCACTTGCTCTCACTCGGAAGATTTAACAACGAAACTCAATTTGGGTTTAACAATGGGATAAGTTCGTTGAGGCATTTTTACAAACACTTAGAATGCCATAGCTCCAAGCATCATATGTGGCAAGTGGTCAAGCCCTTGCCTACACAAGATAAAAAAGGTTAACAATTCTAAGTTTTGATACATAAAACTGAACTTAGTCAATGAAAACCAATTTTTACCACATGAATAAGGTTTGTAGATGGAAATAAACTCAGTCATGCATTTTATCGAACACCTAAAGTGCCATGGTTCAAAGCATTGAGTGTGCCAAGGTTCTTTGTCTACACTCAATCAAAGAAGTTAACAACTCTAAGTTAAGACCGAAAATAGGAGTTTAATCCATTCACAAACCCAATAATAAACACAAAAACGTGAAAAGCCATCAAACACCAAAGTCATGGAGTGATTTTCACCCCATGACCAAGCCTAAACTACTACTCAAACATACTTAAATCAACCAACAAGATGAAAAACGTGATTAAGAAAAACATGACGAAAATGGAAATAAACTCAAGATTAACAAAGTTAATAGAAATGCTTACAACATTAATGAAGGCCGTAGCCTTGGTTCTTGAAGATTCAACCCTAAAATCTAGAGAGAATTTGGAGAAGATGAAGTGGGGAAGAAGAAGGGAGGTAGAGAGAGAAAGTCTCCCCCCAACATACTCTAAAATCTGACAAAGAGTGGTATTTATAGGGCCCAAAAAAAGTGTTAAGCTTATTACACAAATGCCCTTAATCAGCTCTTGATCGCCAACTTTTTGCCCAGAGTTCTGGTGCTTGAACCGGTTCAAGGTTTTGCTTGAACAGGTATAGCTTACATTTTTAACATTCTGATTTGCTTGTACAGGTTCAGCGTTTTGCTTGAACAGGTTCAGCGTTTTGTTTGAACAGGTTCAGCTTACATTTTTAACATTCTGATTTGCTTGAACAGGTTCAGGCATGAAAAAATGCTCTTGTCGCTTCTCCTTGACTTCTTGACCTTCCGGCGTCCCGAGCCCTAGCCATATCTTCATTCCTTGGTTTGAGGGACTTGGTGGCGGTGTGCCACATTGCCTTGAGTCTTTAAGATCTTTGGGGTGCTTTCTCTAGCGCTCAAACGGCCTTAATTGTCGTGTTTAACCTATAACTTCCAAAAATACAACTCACGCAAAATCAATCGTATAAAAGCACAAAATGCACGTGTGTGTGTGTGATCAAGACGAGCGAGATAAGCCCGGATAAATACAATATTTGGGGCTTATCACTCACCTTTTTGACAGACTTTCAAGGGTGTTAGCCTTGGGCTATTTCATCATCTCAAATTAGTCAAAACCTTTTCACAAAACCTTTTTGGAAAATCTCGTGTCGTTGAAAATATTTTTTTTGTTCAAAAATTCATCGAGCATTATAGCGGCGTATTTTCAAAAAACTTTCTTGCGTGCAAAGTATCATACTTTTCATCTTTCAAAAATTCATCGGGTATTATAACATCGTGATTTTGATCAAACATTTTCAATGCGGGCATTATAACGACTACGAGTACTTACAAATGAATTTTTCCTAAGCCACCTTGTTACTTTTTACCGTAAGCAAAACTAGTAAACTTTAGGTAAAAATGCACTTAAAAATGACTACGGGAAAATTATAATGACTACGAAAAGATCATAACGACTACGTAAATATGATTATCATTCTAAAAGAAACTAGTTTAAGATTAAGGTAAAGTAATTTACCTTGTTCCGAAACTAGTCGGGGCCGATCCTAGCTAGGTTGGTTTTCGGCAACTTCGACACTCCTCCCGAACAACTTCTTACTAACTTGCTACAGATTTTTGAATTGAGGGGTGGTGGTAGGTGGCGGCTAAGGGTGGTAGTGGATGAGTTTCATATGGAAACTTGAAGAACTACACGAACAAAGCTTTAAGAAAACTAGAGAACTAAACTACTACAAAGGTGGCAACTTGAGTTGGTATGTGAAATGAGGGAGGATTGCATGGGTATTATTTATAGGAGAGCTTGGGAGCTCCCTCTCCTCTCTTGTTTTGTTTGGCCAGCCATGGGGACACCCCATGTGCCATCTTAATTGCTCAATATTCTCTCCATAAATGGAGAGAATAAAATCCTTGTTTTGAGGGATTTTTGGATGCTAAAATCTTAGGGTTCTACAAGCTAAGGCTTAGGGTTTTAAATGAAGTGCAAGTGCTTGGAAGTTTCCTTCAAGAAACTAGTAACATTTGTTTGTGTAGGATTTTGAATGACCACCTTTGTTTTGGGGAGTTTTTGGTACACAAAACTACTACTTATTGACTAAGTAATCAAGGTATAGCCATGATGCTATTTTAGGGCTACTAAAAATAGGTGGAATCTCCCATAAATGAGGAAGATTCATATCCCACATTTTAAGGAATTTAGGTACTTAGGTTAGGTTGGTTAGCATGTGCATGGAAGCACATGCTAAAATTGGAAACCTTGGAGCACAAGTACTCCCTCTCTCTCCCCTTCTCCAACCGGCCCTCTCTCTCTCTCCCTAAAATTTAGTCTAGGCTAGACAATATCTCACATTTGGCGAGAGTAGGAGAATCCTACTTAAATACTCTTTCTTGCTTCAAGAAAGTGAGAAACATTTATTGATGTTGGAAAATGGCCGGGGTGCAAAGTAGGTTAGGGCAAGTGTAGGAGGATTTTAGGTAGCAAAATGTGTAGCCCTTGACATGCACATGTAGTTCCATGACTAGTCTTAGTAATTTAAACAACTAAATGGATAATTTTATAAATTAAACTAAATAATTGAATTGCCAAATGAATTTCTAAAATAAGTAATTGATTTATTGAATTAATAAATCGAAATTTTTATTTATGAAAAATACTCGTCGTTACACTCACGTCATTGTCGTAGAGGTGAAAACTATTTAGAATATCGTTTTTGGTTTACTGGATATCTGATTTGCTGGGTTCAGGGAAGGCATTGGAGGCCACCTTAATCCCAACAAAATCCCCTCAGGAAACCAAGAGCTTCAAGCTCCGGCCAAGAAACGAATGTAATACCTCAGAACGATATGCTTGGAACTGGCCTTTTTGAACCGCTGGATTCTGGAGGTTTTCGGGTTTTTGTGATGGAAGTTACTAGTATGGGAATTTGAACTCATTGGGGTGGCTTTGAGAGAGATTTTGTAGTGGTAGTAGTAGCTTGAGGATTGCACGAACAAAATATTTATAGAGCTTTGTGGAGAATTTTCATGGAGGTTCTTCACTGTCCTTCATCTCGGGTGTGGTTTGGTTTATATAGGCGAGAGATGAGATTCTCCATGTTATCCATATTCTCACACAAAGGTCTACCGTCGGTAGCCTTTTGACTTTGCACGGAATAATGATGAGATTCGAAGCGAGACTGAGCTGCTGGGTGTTATAGATTTTCAGATTTGACAAGCAAGTGTGCCGACTAAGTCCACCGCGTGGTGGAGTTGGCAAAAACTGGATTTTTCAATATAAAAGTGTACCGCGCGGCACAGTTTACACGCCAAACTTCGCGGGGCCGTCCCGGGTGCTATTAAACTCTGTTTCGCGCGTGGTTGGTACCGTTGGAAAGCTTGTTAAGTCTATTTTCTAACCCAATTGGTTTGGAAACAAAATAATTTGTACATCAAAATATATGACGATTTTACCATCAGGTGGTTGGAAAAAGAGTTGTTTTGGTAAAATTCTCATATCCCCCTCATTTCGAAACGGATTGAGACATATTATATATCGATAACAAGGGTTTTTGATGTACTAGAAGATGGTGTAGAGTTGGGTTTGTGTTGAAGAGATTTTCCTTGGGTTTCGAGTACAAAGAGCATTGTTCCAAAGCTTCTGAGGCACATCATCATTGGGGAATCATCCGACGACGGCTTAAGGGTATTGTTCCAAGATGTTTCCGAACGTTTCTTTTCATCATTGGGGTTTTCAAAACATGTATGGAGATAAAAAAATTGGGGTGTCTACTCCACCTTTCACTATTCGACACTCCTTCAAAAATTATACGAGTACTACATATTTTTCAATGTGAATTTCTACAAATATGCAATATGCATAATCTTATTTGATAGATCTCATTAGTTTAATTATAAGAAATTTTCAAAATCATTAAACCTTATTATAAATTGAAAGATATAGACAATTTAAAACATGACACGACCGTCGAAAATGGAACAATAAACACGGACAGGTGCAGTATTTTAACCTGAGTTCAAAGTTCAAGAGGTCATCTGAAAAGGAAATTCAAAGGGGTATAAATTATAAATAGCCAAACCATAATCGGTATTAATAAAAGTTAATTCCCCATGTTTAAATTATTAACTGGATGATAATTTTTTCTATCAGAGCAAGAAAGCGATGAGAGGAAAAGGTTGACAAGTATTCTCACGAAAAGGGCAAAAAAATGGTGAAGAAGACAAAATAGAGTTCAATTAAGTAAAGTTAATAATACTTATCCAAACTGGACCCACTTGGCTCATAATTTACGAAATTTATTGAAAGAAAGTTTATGTTAGCAACTGTGTAATTTTAAGCTTTTGAATAATTCTTAGATTTCTAGACGTGCTTCTCGTGTCCAACTTCTCTTTTACAAATTATTACGTACATACAATCATAAACGGAGTCTAATGGTTATCAAATGACAACGACACCACGACTATGAGGTATTTTGCATTGGACACGGTTCATGTGCAGTTTTGATTTTTCCATTATGCTTGTCTTCCAGTTTTGGACCATTGTATTGTAACCTCATCTTCTTTTTTTTTTTCCACAGAAACAAGAAGTTTATTTAGTAGATAGAGGGTCCGAGGAGCGGAACTCTTGGGAGACAAGATTAAACAGCCATTGGGGACAGGACCCCTCCAAAGCTCTACCCAGTAAGGCTTTCTTTGCCAATAAATGGGCTGTCTTATTACAGATACGTTTAACATGAATAAAATTGCAAAACGAGAAGGAGGGAGCAAGTTGCAAACAATCTGAAATACTGAGCTACAATCCGAAAATGATTTATCCCGAGCAGTTAGGGCCTGCACAATTTGAGCCGAGTCACCCTCAATGATAATGGAACCGCAACGTTTATTCATAGCAAAAATAAGAGCTTCCCCGAAGCCCATAACTTCCGTTGTTATTGTAACCTCATCTCAACCCCCCAATGGTGATTAGAAGTTAGAACTGATCATGTCATAGTTGTCGACAAACCCAATTTATTGTTACTAATGATATAAAAGTTCAACGAGATTGAAAACTCCAAACGCAGAAAAACCTAATTTTGGTCGAGGTATGTTACCATTACTTTCCTTGAGACAAATTATGGTCCTCCTAGGATGCTTAGAGTTGACAGACCATTGTCTCCCAGGATATTGCAACAATCTCGCATATAGGAGCAGAGCCAAGAATTTTGGTTAGTAAGATAAAAAATTAGATCCACATGCACGAAATTATTTCTATTTTCTATTCAAATAATCTCTTATCTTATTAATAAAACAAGATCACTTTTCTTTACCAAGTTTGGAAAGCCTTAATTCATTTGTGTCTTATAGAGCGGTGAGTAGTGAAAGGTTTTTTGGGGTTTCTAACACCTTCCCACTCGTTGTAGGGAATTTACTAAACCCTTAGTTTTCTAACCTCGCAAACCGCAAAAAAGGGGTCATTCTTTTAAAAACCGGGTCCTCGGACTCGCGGAAACATTTTTAAAAATACTTGAACTATTCCAAGAATAATTCAAGAGGTAACCCGGCACACTTAAACTCTATACCTGATGGTAACTCTGAGTTATTTTTTAAAATTGGTCACCGTTGCAAACCCCTTTCAAAACTACGTCGTATTTTAATAAACTTGGATCACTCTAGCTACACTCCCCTCATTTTTCCCTCGAGGCGGACACCCATCTTTTAAGAAAAAATTTCTAATGTAACAGCGAAACTACGGTTTTAATCCAGGAGACTATAAATATCAAGTTGGACCCACCAAAAATAATGTTTGAAACTGAAACAAAATCAAACGGTATGTATGATTTCGAACTTGAACCTTGCATTTATTTTTGCTTCAACAACTGCGTTAGTTCACAATTAGCTATTGGTGAACGATCAAATTGATTTCCTACATAAAAGACAGACTAGGCGGGAGTCACCAGATGAACAATTTGAATCATTATTTTGATCCCAAGGTTGGCCCACACTGGTCCAATCTTGCACCGTAATGGAGAGATCAGAAACCAAACATTTAATAACAGTAGGTTCAAACAGTTAGCATATTCAAAATTTATAAGCCATCCACCAAACCGTAGTTTCATTGGTGATCTAAAGTTCTTGTGAACATATTCCAATGATTTCTATTCTTGTGTCAAATTGGACGTCTTTCATTTAGATTGAAATAAATAAAAATAAAAAAACCACCTTATGTACAAGCATTGTTCATCTATTGTTAATCATTGGTTCAATAAAACTTTTGCCGTTCAATGTGCTAAATGGCAGAACACAAAAAAAAATGAAACAAAACAACCCTTTCCTGAAGTTAATCAATTACTTGGATCTCCAATTGAGCTGCCATGCCAAAGGGCTTGTAGTCCAATGGTGTTTCCTGGTCCTCCTACAAGGGAGATCCGGATTCAAGTCCCGTCGTGGACGTTTGTGGTTTCAGAGTTATGGACAACCCCTGGATCCCATGTCGACTAACTTACTAACTCCCCTCTAACCCTGCTAATGTGTAATATTTTTTTTTGTGTGCACGTGTGAACTGGACTAATATGAGATAGGTGAAATCTTCAAATGTAACATGTTAGAGCTCACACTCCACCATGCATCTATAGATTACGAAACGTGATAAGTGATAACTACGTATTTGTTACAATCACAAAATCCATGCACCATGTCTTTTTCGCAAGAAAATTGGTGGTGTAAATTGAAACAAGACAAGTTGCACTAAAGGAGACGAGCCAAATATCATTATCATTATTAAGAAAAGGACAATAAATCCCATGCTGGCCCTGAACCTCAAAAGCCAGCTGTGCAGTCTAGCCAGAAATCATTTACTATCTGTTGTTCGAAGGTAGACCTCAAAATGTTTGTCAATAAAAGGCACATGGATGTTCCAAGGCACATGTGTTTTAAAACATTGGAAAAAGCATATAGGTCCCACACTCTCCCAAAGAAAATCTATATATTAGTACGGTGAATTTCACTAACCCCCCCAGGTTTCTACCAAATACAAAAGCCTTCCCTATATTTTCTGAAATGTCAGTACCACCCTATTGAAGATTAATGAGAGAATAAAACAATCATAACAACAATGAAAACTTGTTATCCGTATATTTTTTGAAATGTCGGTACCACTCCGTTTTTTATGGTTATGTAACTTCGTATACGATAATTGAGAACTATAAAAATAATCCATCCTATATATTTTAGGAAATCCATATTAAAAGATGTAAACAATTGAAAATTGACAGCAATATAAAAAATGCACAAACAAATTAGGACCTAAGGGCCCGTTTGACTGGTGTCAAAACCAGGGGCCAAAATATTATACCGGGTGAAAAACGTGGGACGCACACGTTTGGCTGGGTTGGACAACTCTTTTCCACTCCCCCTCTTCGTTTTCACCCCTGTTCCTTTTCACGCGATCGGCGTCTTCTCCCTGATAATTTTTTGGCACCCCTTGGGGCACCCAAAAATTACCCGGCTTTAAAGGGTTGTGATTTTGACGATTGTAACCCCCTTTATCCCCGCCCCCAACCTCCACCCTCCATCCCGGCGAGATACAAAAAAAACATCTTCTACAGACGCAGGTCGTTTAAATCTGACCAAAAAGAGGGGGAGAAACTTACTAACTTCATTCGTCTAAGACTCTAAAATCAAATCGCCTTTCATCCTCTTCTCGTATGATCGTCGTTGTCCAGTCTTCGATCGTAGTCGTCGTTAACCCTCCAGCTCCCGGGGGGAGAGAATTGGGGAATACAGCTGTCAATGCTGATTAAAGTAGGAGCACCACTTAAAATGTTAGACAGTACTGTATTGGTGTCTAAATGGCAAGGAGTTGGAAAGCTACAAAACAATCTTTTGATTTGTAATTTCCAAAAAAATAATTGATGAATAAGGTGAAAATTAAATCTTCTTCTTGTTTCATTTTTCTATTATGTTATAAATTTTTTATGTGAACGTCTAATTTTTTTTGTGTCTTTTATTTAGGTTATTTTTCTATTAAATTTCGTTTGGTATTGAGAGAGAATATATATATGTTTATTATCCACTTGTTCAATTTGTCTATTTCTTCAATGTTTACATGGTGTTGGGATAGAATAGGAAAAAAAATACTCCCTCCGTCCCAATTTGTTTGCTCACTACGAAACTACGTGCAATTTTCAAACTAAAAAATAATGTACTTGCAAAAATAATTTTCTAATCAATGTGGATCTTGTTTGATAGATCTCA
>JAXBDA010005792.1:0-23070 GCA_036023075.1 Gaultheria prostrata
CACCAACGCGTAGCTTGCGAGATTTCCCGAAGGTTTTGTGAAGGAGTTAAGGTTGGAGTGTGAGGTTTTGGAGGTTTGGTGTAGGATTTAATGGAGGAGTAATGGAGGAGATGAGAGAGAGGGAGACATCTGGAGAAGAGAGGGAGGGGAAATGTGTGTGTGTGTGTGTGTCCCCCACACCACATGCACCTTTAAAGCAAAAGGCCAAATTACACCCTTAGTCCAAATGTGACTTGCGTAATGCAATTAAGTCCCTATCCACACACAACACCACATAACCCAACACTTAAACATTTTAGGCAATTCACGCAATTCCTCACATTACCCCATTGTTATTTACGAATAATATACATAAATTTTCGAGTCTTTACATTCTACCCTCCTTATAGAAATTTGGTCCTCAAAATTTGCTCTAATAGCCAATCATACAATCATATATATCATGCATAAAAGTTGACACGTGTCCGACATGTATCCATTACGCCAAAATAAAACAACCAAGCACTTACATTGGTCAAGCCGAAAATAGCTCCGGGTACTTCTCTCTTATCTCATCCTCTCGTTCCCACGTCGAATCCTCGCTCCCGAAATTATTCCATAACACCCGGACTAATCGAATAGATTTACCCCATAGTGTTTTCTCTTGCGTATCCATAACTCGTATCGGTTTCTCTCCATATGACGCGTCGGCCTCAAGCTCAAGTTCGGACCATTCCAACACGTGTGACGGATCCGGTTCGTACTTTTTCAACATAGAAACGTAGAAAACATCGTGAATCCCCGATAACCGTGGCGGCAATGCCTAACGATACGCGACCTCTCCAATTTTCTCAATAATGTCAAACGGCCCAATGTAGCGCGGTGAAAGTTTACCCCCTCGCCCAAAACGTGTTAAACCCCGACGCGGTGATATCTTTAAGAACACATGATCTCCCACTTCGAATGACAACAGTCGTCTACGTCGATCGGCATAACTCTTTTGACGGCTTTGGGCGGTTAACAAACGTTGACGAATCACCCTGACCTTCTCGGTTGTTGCTTCTTGCGCATCCTTAAGGCCGACGCGCAACCTCATATTCTCCGTGGTTTCGTTAACTAATTTGGGCCCAACTAATGTCGCTTCCCCCAATTCGGTCCAACACACGGGTGATCTACACGGCCTGCCATACAAGGCTTCATACGACGCCATCTCAATACTCGCTTGGTAACTATTATTATAAGCAAACTCGACTAACGGTAAGTGATCCTCCCAACTACCCCGAAAGTCCAACACGCACGCCCGTAACATGTCCTCCAAAATTTGGATCGATCTATCGGATTGCCCGTCGGTTTGTGGATGGTAAGCGGTACTAAACAACAAGTTCAATCCGAGCGCGGCTTGCAAACTTTGCCAAAATCGAGCGGTAAAACGCGGATCCCTATCGGACACAATCGATACCGGAACCCCGTGAAGTCTAATAATCTCCCAAATGTACAATCGGCTAAGTGCTTCAACCGTATCGGTAACCTGAATAGGTAGAAAGTGCGCGCTCTTAGTGAATCGGTCAATTATCACCCAAATGGTATCGTGCCCCCTCAGCGACCTTGGTAATCCCGTCATGAAATCCATGGTCACGTTCTCCCATTTCCATTCGGCCACCGGTAATGGTTGTAACTCCCCTGCCGGTCGTTGATGCTCCGCCTTCACTTGTTGACAAGTTAAGCACTTTGACACGAAAACGGCTACGTCCCTTTTCATTCCCGGCCACCAAAATTGCCTACGCAAATCGAGATACATTTTCGTCCCACCCGGATGTACAGCTAATGGTGAGTGGTGAAACTCTCGTAAAATCTCATCCCGGCATGCGATAGGTACGAAAAGCTTTCCTTTGAAACGTAAACTTTGGTTGGCATGGATCATCCAACCAATCGGCGCCTCTCCCTTAAGAAATCTGACCCGGAAATTTTCCGCCTCCTTGTCCGCTTCTTGTGCCTCAATGACCCGAATAGATAAAGTCGATTGAACGGTTAAATTACATAAGGTTACCCTCTCACGGACCTCCTCGCAATGTAACGCGTAGAAACCCAAATCTCCCATCATCTTCCACTCGTCGATTGCCAAACTCGCCAAGCGTGCCGGTTTCCTACTCAACGCATCCGCTACGACGTTCGATTTCCCCGGATGATACTGCAACTCGAAATCGTAATCCTCTAAGTTCTCCATCCACTGGCGTTGACGCAAATTCAATTCTTTTTGAGAAAATAAGTACTTTAAGCTTTTGTGGTCAGAAAATACTTCAAACTTTTCACCATAGAGGTAATGCCTCCAACTTTTCAAAGCGAAAATTACGGCCGCAAGTTCCAAATCATGGGTCGGATAGTTGCGTTCGTGATCTTTCAATTGTCGCGACCCGTATGCTACCACTTTTCCCCGTTGCATCAACACGCACCCAAGTCCCTCCCGTGAGGCATCACAATAAACGGAGTAGCCAACTCCACGCTCGGGCACAATAAGAATAGGTGCGGTGGTCAAACGCTTCTTCAATTTGTTAAACGCCGTCTCACACTTGTCATCCCATGCGAACTTTGTTCCCTTACGAGTGAGTCTTGTCATTGGAACCGCTAAGCGAGAGAAGGCCAACACGAATCGACGGTAATACCCGGCCAAACCCAAGAAACTCCGAATCTCGAACACACTCTTCGGATGGTCCCAATTCAAAACCGATTCGATCTTCCCCGGATCCACGGAAATCCCGTCCCTCGATACCACATGACCCAAAAATTTCACCTCGGATAACCAAAACTCGCACTTACTAAGTTTACCGTACAATCGATGCTCTTTCAAGATTTCAAGGACAATGGTGAGGTGTGATTGATGATCTTCCTCGGAAGGTGAATAGATAAGGATATCGTCAATGAAAACAACCACAAAGCGATCGAGGTATGCCCGAAAGATTCGATTCATAAGATCCATGAAAGTAGCAGGAGCATTGGTTAAGCCAAATGGCATGACCACGAATTCATAATGGCCATAACGAGTGCAAAAATCGGTTTTCGGAATGTCCTCTCGACGGACTCTCAATTGATGATAGCCGGATCTCAAGTCGATTTTGGAGAAACAAGTGGCACCCCGAAGTTGGTCAAACAAATTGTCGATCCTAGGCATTGGATACTTATTCTTAATGGTTACCCGGTTCAACTTACGGTAGTCTATGCACAAACGGAGTGACCCATCCTTCTTTTGAGCAAAAAGAGCCGGAGCTCCCCACGGTGACGTACTCGGACGAATAAACCCCAAATCTTGCAACTCTTGCAACTACATTTTTAACTCTCTTAGCTTGGCCGGTGCAAAATGGTAAGGTGGCATAGATATAGGTGCGGTGCCCGGGACTAGATCTATAGTGAATTCAACCTCCCGCTTGGGTGGCAAGCCTGGTAACTCCTCCGGAAATACGTCCGGGAAGTCACAAACGACCTGCGGTAACTCCCCACGTGTAGATAAGTCCTCATCTAACGTCAAGCTAGCTAAAAGACAAGCAATTGATTCCCTTTCCCGCGGTCTATACAAATACGATTCTAATGGTTCTCGACGTTCCCCGAAAAATTCAAAACAATCACCCTTCGGCGGACAAACTCTAACTCGACGCTTAAAACAATCAATAGTCGCGTGGAAAGTCGACAACCAATCCATCCCAATATTAGATCAAACACGGTCATGCCCAACACAATGAAATCAAACGTAAAATGGTGGTCTCGAATAATCAATTCACAACCCCGACATATGCGATCAAGTGGTGCCCTACCGCCTAATGGAGTATCAACAAATAACGGAGGACTGAGACTCTCGGTTTCCAACTCTGATGCACGCACAAATGATGAAGCAATAAATGAATGCGATGCTCCCGAGTCAAATAAAACTTTAGCAAACGAGTTGAATAGAAGAAAGGTACCCCTGACAACCGATGTCCCTGGGGTCTGAGAAGTAGTAGGTGGTGGCTGCGGTGGTGTGGAAGCAGTGATATGGTAGGCTCTCCCTGGTACGGTCTGACTCTGAGTGTGGCCACCCCTCTGGACTGAACCCTGACTCGGTGTAGATGAACTAGTACCCCGCTCCATGAAACGAGAACCCTGCCCTGTCGAACCCTGTCGAACCCTGTCGGTACTGAGACTGTCCGTGCGAAACCCTCGGCTGACTAACACTGTATCCACCCCTCGACTGCTGAACAGAACCTGACTGACTACGCGCTTCTCCACCTCGAGTGCAATCCCTAGCAAGGTGCCCCGTCTTTCCGCAAGTGAAACAAGAACCCGAGAATGAAGTACTTTGCGGTTGTGAACTCAAATGGTAAGGACATTGTGCACGCATGTGGCCCGGTTGCTTGCAATTGTGGCACACCATCGGTGGTCGACTAGAACCTCCCCGAAAACCCGAAGAAGAAGGTGCCCGAAAACTCCCTTGACTTTGAGAAGGTTGAAATTGCTCCCTTGGCCGCTTCCTTCCTTGACCCCCATAGAGACTTGAAGGTGCACTCACGGTTGTCGTAATCGGCCTAACTTCCTCCCTTTTCGAACCACTAGCCACCTCCCCCGTACTCTCAAGGTTTCTTGCAAATTCCACCATTTCGGAAAACCTATTGATACGGGCAGTCATCACAAGTTGCTTAAGCGTGCCCTCTAACCCCTTTTCGAATCGCCTACACTTCCTCTCTTCCGTGCTCACTAACTCCGGCGCGAAACGGGACAAGGTTTGGTACTTCGTGGCATATTCCGAGATGGTCATACTTCCTCTTTCTAGCTTCTCAAATTGATCCCTAAGTTGCTCTTTGTAAGAATCCGGAAAGTATTGACTTTCGAAGAGTGTCTCAAACTCACCCCACGTCAAGTTTTCAACGTCCGGCTCGTTCACTTGTTGAGCCGTCCTCGCCGCTCTCCTAGCGTCCCTTCTAGCCACTAAAACCGACTCCCACCATTCATTTGCTTCCCCGGTAAGTTGACAAGCTACTAAATTGACCCTCACCGTATCGTCGTTAATAGCCGAGGCATTGAAAAGCTTGCGGATCTCCGATAGCCAATGGTTCGCCTTTAGTGGATCACTATTCTGCCCATCAAAGGTTGGTGGTTTCAAGTGACGGAATTCTTTCATAGCATCCCTAGCTTCCGAGCCCACGACGGTTGATGTCACTCTCAATAAATTTTGGGCCGCAAGTGCCGCCATGATGGCCGCAACTTGGGCGGGTGCAAGTTGTGGCTCCGGTTGCTCCACTTCTTCCTCACGCCTCTCATCTTCGCCCCCCGGTTGTTCATTGAGGTGACTAGCCTCATCGTGAACTCGCTCACCCCGACGACGCCTAGCGTTTCTTGCTCGAGTGGCTCTCTGACCACGCGGAGGTCCCCGTTTTGGTCCCATCGTTCCAATAAGAATATAAGAAAGGAAACTCATGAACACGAATCATAATATCTCTAACGAGGTCCAACCCTCTAATGCCTCCCAACGCAGGTACAACCCCATTCGATGCTCACTATGCACTAACAAAACACCACATAATGCTCCATGTTCACAAATGTCACACAAGCACACACAATGAATGAGAAAACGTGATTTCATGAAAAACTTTATGCGATAATTTGAGCCCTAAGACTAGAAGTCTTCCCACGGTCTCTAAGTTTTCGAACCATGCTCTGATACCAAGTTGTAACGCCCCTAAATTTCTTAAACATAATTTAGATACATAAATCCACGTGGCAAGTCAAATGCCCACGGTCAAAGCTCGATACATTCTTCCAAGTCAAAGTAAAACATGAATAGTCAACCGGGTACCCGTACCCATAAAGTGATTACATAAGTTTAAAAGTCGATACATGCCCGAGTCAAAAGAATTGAATGAATGGAGTTACACGATCATCTCATGCAAAAATATGAGTTTAAAGATGATTCGGTAACTTCTCCATGCTAGCTCTCAAAATCATGCATGCACACACTCCATGCACTCCAAATCATGCTCCATGTTGTGTACCTGAAATGATTAGGGTGAGCTCACTAGCCCAGTAGGAAAAAGTCTACCAAAACTAAACATAATGAAATACAAGTGTTTGAAGAGGGGTGAGAGGATGAAATCACGCAACACTACTCAATGTTCCAATAGAAGTAAACCAGTCGAATCCAGACTCACAAATTCATAGGGTTAGTGATTCCCATCAAGAATATCCAATACATGCCCACGCATACCCCACCGTTTGTTCGTGTCCAATTTATCATATCCTTGTGTCACACTTTCGTTTAATCAATTCTTTAAGTAATTCCTCGCGACACGTCCATAGGACGGCCCGAGTATCAATTCCGGGCTACCATATAGGCTCCGTATCCCTCGCGACACGCCCATAGGACGGTCCGAGTATCATCTTCCCCTTGGCCAAGGCATAACCCTCGCGAACGTCTATAGGACGAACCGAGTATCAAACCTAGCGACACGTCCCAAAGACGGCCCTAGTATCAACAATTTCATGTTTTCACTTTCAATTTATGGTACATAAACCACGTGTTCGTGTCATTGTGTCACCCATACCCCGCGATATTAGTTCAATCCACAACTCTCGTCTAGTTCGATCAAATAGACACACTTCGCGTGAAACGTAAGGTTAATCAATCATAGAAACCCAACAAATCTATAATCGTACAAGCGAATAAGTCCGGGACAATTATCGGAACATGAAACGAGGTTCGGAGGATGGTTATACCAAGCAAATGCCCGAAGAAATCAAGAGGAGTCACGAAAACATGATTCTGACCAAAATTCGACGAGTTGTATCGATACACATGAAAGGGTGTATCGATACACCTGGTCCAGATTCTGAACAGCCCATCGTGTATCGATACAACGTTAACTTTGTATCGATACAAAGTCATTACGAGCAGATTTTTGACAGCTTTTCTGGGGTTTTCAAGGGGTTCAATCCAAGCACTTTCAAGGCCAAAAATCAACACAATAAGCTACAATGAGATGATACAACAACCATATTACGTGGGTTATCAACCACAAACATCAATTAAGCCCTCATCAAAACAATGTAGCAAGATCATGGGTTTTTCAAGAGATTTTCAAGAAATGTATAGAGATGGATCTAATGGGAACTCAATCCACACAGAAGCACTTAAAAACATTTAGTAATGATAGAAATTTCCCTACCTCAAAGAGATTTGAGCTTCAAGAGAGTTGGAAGACGAACTCTAGCTTTTTAAGAAAAAACCCAACCGGAACTTTTCTCAACACCGGAGTGAACGAGCACCACCAACGCGTAGCTTGCGAGATTTCCCGAAGGTTTTGTGAAGGAGTTAAGGTTGGAGTGTGAGGTGTTGGAGGTTTGGTGTAGGATTTAATGGAGGAGTAATGGAGGAGATGAGAGAGAGGGAGACGTCTGGAGAAGAGAGGGAGGGGAAATGTGTGTGTGTGTGTGTGTGTGTGTCCCCCACACCACATGCACCTTTAAAGCAAAAGACCAAATTACACCCTTAGTCCAAATGTGACTTGCGTAATGCAATTAAGTCCCTATCCACACACAACACCACATAACCCAACACTTAAACATCTTAGGCAATTCACGCAATTCCTCACATTACCCCATTGTTATTTACGAATAATATACATAAATTTTCGAGTCTTTACAGACCTGAGGTGCGACCCAAAGCTGAGCCGGGCATTGTGCCCCATACTGGTGGTGGAAGTGATGGTGGAAATGACGGAGCTGGTGGTAGACGTGGCAGTAGAGCTGGCCGAGGAGGCGGTCGTGGCGCTGGAGGCATCCCTAAAGGCAGAGCAGGAGGTGACCGTAGAGGTGGCGGAGTAGGAGGTGACCGCGGCGGCTGTAGTGCAGGTGGTAGCCGTGGGGCTACCAGTAGTCGCGGTGTTGGTGGTGACTGCGGGACTGGAGGTGGTAGCGAGTCCAGGAGTCGCCGTAGGCCGAGGGGTGGCCGTGGAGCTTCTGTTAGCAGTGAGACAGACCAGGTATGCCTTGTATTCTGCTTTGAAATTTGCATGATTCAATTGTTTATTAATGAACTTCCTTCCTTGTGCAGGACATACTTCCTTTTCCACCGCGTCGCAGAGGGCCTTTGATGAAGAATGTCGGCGGAGGTCCGTCGCGAGCCATGCCTTCAGTTCCGGCGTCTGACAAAGTGTCACGCAACAGTCGTTCTTCAGCTGAGAGACCTGGGAGTTCAGTTCTAGGGTCACAGTGGCTTCCCCGAGAGGGAGAGCCAGAGAGCAGTAGTGACGCCACAGAGATGACCGTGGCGATGGCCGTTTGGAGGACGACCACCCGTGCACACCTGAGGAGTACCGACACTTGGCAGTTGGCGTGAGCCGTCGCCCGAGTGCCAAGAGACGACGTAGCGGTTTTTAGGGCGAGCTTGCATGCTCGGTTTTGATTTGGGCGTCTGTTTGCCCCATTTTTACTCTTTTTTCATGGATACAGCCTGCGTGCCGTGGTAGCTTTTGATGTCGGGCCTATTTTGCCCGTGGACGGATGTACTTTCACACTCATGATACAGATGCCGTTTTAGTTCTATAAAAACTTTGCACTTTCATTATGCTTTAAATGATTCACACTGGCAATTCTTGAGTTTAAAAGCTGAGTTTTACGTACGAATGCTTCGAGGGTGGCTGAAAACTGACAATATATGATATATGCCCATGGGGAAACAAAAATATGTAACTTTGGATTGAATTTGGAGAGTGACATGTGAAAATACAAACTGACTCAACAAACTTCTAACTTTGCACGAAAATCGAGAAATATAAACACCTTGGGGCCCGATATGCCCGAACTTGCAACTTGTATGACACGCGCGAAATGAACCTTCCAATAAGTCACAAACGCATGCCGTAATCCACTTGAATCAATGAAATGAAGAAATTGACACTCAAACACGTTTCAGCCCTCCGACACGCCTCTGTTTTGCAAATTTGCGCTCCAGAACCGTCAAACGTCAAACTTTTCATAAAATCCACCAAATAACCTTGCCTTAGTGTTGTGAATGTCTATCACGGCTTTCTGGAGCCATTGATACCAAAGAAATGAAATATTGAGTTTCCGCTCATCGGTTTTAGCGTATCCGAACTTTCGGAGTATCTGATCACCTATGGAGAGGGTAAAACACGTACTCCCTCTTTGGTGCCCTAGCTCGACCATACAACGTGGATGTACCCTAAAGAGGAGCCGAGCTAGAGAGGCCATGAGTAGGGCCAGGCCCACAATACGTAGTCAACCATGGCACCACGATAGGGTGTAGGGTCAGGACCGAGCTACGAATAGCTCGGCCGTAGGGTCTACAGACCAGCAACAATACAGCTGTCTTACGTGGCAGCACGACTACACCGCTATGGGGCTGATAGAATGGCAAGGCATTCTGGAATAGTCTAGAATACTCTCTTATGTGATAAGAGATGTATCCCGTGAATTAAGGGAATGACGTGGTATTCCATATCGGATAAGGAATGTGGAATCCTATTGAGAGTCAGATTGCACGAACACATGGGAATAAGTCCTATATGGAAAGGAGTCTCATTGACCATAGGAGACCAGTATGGTAATACCACTGTACCTAATAGGACGGATCCTATTAGGAAAGGGTTTCCTAACGTGGTAAGGAAACTAGGGTAACGAGAATCCTTGGTCAACAAGCTAACCTACACCTATAAATACATGCGTTATGCCCACGATAAAAGGTACACTGTAACTCATTGTTATACGCATTGTTCTTGGCTTGATTAGTATCTCCATACTAACTTAAGCATCGGAGGGCCTTTGCCATCAATGGCTAAGGTGCTCTAACTGTTCCTTGTTTTGCAGATCTAGAGGCATCATCAAGATACGAGAAATTTACCATCTAGAGGCTCTCCCCAGAAGGTAAGCTTTATAGAAAATCTTACTTAGGCCCTTATTTGTTGTGTGTGCACCCTGCCTTGGTACATAAATTCTTACACGAGATACATGCTAGGACGTGTGGCGGCCATACTGGAGCATGGTCCATAGCCCACCGAGCAATCTCGCAAGGGTATTGGTGGCCATACATGTAGGAGGATGCAAAGCTGTTTTTCAAAAAATGTGAAAAGTGCCAAAGGTGAGTACCTTTGATCCGTGCACCAGCGGAAGATCTCTTACCACTTACTAGTTTGTGGCCGTTTGCACAATGGGGGTTGGATATCGTGGGTCCTCTCCCCATGGCAACAGGGAAACGAAAATTCCTTTTGATAGGCACAGACTATTTCACAAAGTGGATTGAAGGAGAGGCCTTGGCAAAAATCACAGAGGCCATGGTGGAGAGGTTGTATGGAATAAAATCATAACAAGGTTTAGAGTTCCTTACTCCATTATTTCAGATAACGGGTCATAGTTTGGAAACAAGTTCAAGGCTTTCTATGCACAGTATGGCATTAGAAACTACTATTCCACCCCAGCTTACCCCCAGAGCAATGGTCAAGCAGAGGCTTCCAATAAATCAATCCTGAAGAGCCTCAAGAAAAGGCTGGAGAGCAAAAAGGGCAAGTGGTCCGACGAGCTGCCCATCGTGCTTTGGGCCTACAAGACTACACCAAGGAGATTCACGGGTGAGACTCCTTATTCCCTAGCTTATGGCACGGAGGCAGTAATCCCGTTGGAGGTGGGTCTACCAACCAACCATACCGCTTTGGTTGAGTCGGGGGGCAACGATCAAGCCCTAGTACTTTGCTCTGTACTTTGTTATTTAATAGCTCGCCCAAAGCGTAAGGCTAATGTCGGAGTTAGCAAGTTACCGGTAAGACAGGATCGAATCCACAGAGACTGAAAGAACCGAGCGTGAAAATGTCTTGCGCGTGATGGTTTTTAGCCTTGAAGCGACAAACTTTGACTTCGAGGTTTGGGGTAGAATTCTCTCGACTTCGAGAATGACTAGGAATTGATTTGAGACTTAATTAAACTAAGGCAAAGTCTAGGGGATTTCAACGCCCATGACTCGGGTCGATTCATTCTCCTCTACGATAACCGGCTTGGAGATGTCGTTAGACATTCTCCGAACGAAAGATTTGATGCTTAAACTCATTTAAATTAGAAATGGTGCTTAGCGAAGACTAGGAATTTTTTGGTTCACTTGGCAAACGGCCGGGTTGACATCGCCCTAAGCATCACACGTGGCAAGGAGCGTAGCTCTTGCCTACGTGAGATCAAAGAGGTTAACAAACCCGGTCTTTGGTACGTAAAATTAATCCTAACTCTTCGCTAAACAAACGATGTATACAACATGGCGAGGAGAGCGAATCAACCGGAGTCACGGGGTGTTAATCACCCCATGACCAAGCCTACGTAAACTACTTGATCATTATACTAGGAAACTTGACTATTTTGACAAAGGAAATAAAGAACATGACAAATGAAACTAAAAACTGATTTTATATAGAGTTCCTAAGCTTGCCTACCTCTTTAAACCTTGAGAAATTAACAACCAACCAAACTTTGCATGGGATTCCAAAGGAAAAGACTTGGAGAGGAGAGACAAGATTTTTCACACCACAACCAAAATAAACTAGATTTATGTAGAGAACTAATTAGTAGCAACAACATTAAACTTAGCAAATTAATCAAAACACAAAGCTTACATGAGTTCTTGAGCAAAATGAAAGCTTCACTCCCCTTCAACAATGGAGGAGAGAGAAGAGAGCAAAAACTAAAAGTTGGAACTAAAGGTAAAGACTAGAGTAGATGAGGGAGAGAGAGGGAAAGATATTTATACAAAAGCCCCTTCTCTCTCCTCAAAACATCAAAAAGTACCCTTAAAGTTGAAACTTTCCACTTATGGAAAGCTTTAAAGTAGCTTTAATGCTGCCCGGATGCCATCTGTATCGATACAGAAGGGTACCTGTATCGATACAAGTCTGTATATTTTTTCCCCCGTCAAGCTTCTGTATCGATACAGAAGTGATATGTATCGATACAGATCCTTCTGTTCAGATTCCATTTTGCTAGGCTACATCTGTATTGATACAGAGGGGATTTGTATCGATACACTTGGTCTTTTTGCTTGCTTCTTCATCTCCTGGCCACCCCTTTGCCTTTTGGCTTGATCTCGTGACTTCCGAACTCCCCGAGCCTTAGCCAAATCTTCATTTCTCGGCTTTCGAAGCTCGGGAGGGGGGGTGCCATGGGGCCTTTGGCCCTCGGATTTCTCGAGACACTTCCTAATGTGCTTCAAAATGCGCTTATTCGCATGGTTGTTCTTGAGACTACGAAAACAACTAAACGCACACATCAAACATATAAAACGAGATAAAGCGCGTGTGCGTGAGCAAAAAGGCGTAGATAAGCCCAAGAAATATACAACTTTGGGGGCTTATCACACCCCCCAACTTGAACTTTACTCGTCCCGAGTAAACTAGATAGAACTACTAAGTAACTATATTATGCTATGCAAACTTCCCGGATTTAAAGATACGAAACTTATGCTCAATTGACAAAAAGCAGGCAAGATTCGAACACACCCCGTTAGATCTAATCCGATGCAACCCACGCAAATGCATGCCATGAACTAAAGTGAACAAACTATGCCAAAATAGTCAAATACATGCACCGTATCAAGCTTTGATTCCAGAAACTCACAAAGATATGCTCAAATTTGAATTTTTTTGAAAAGCCATCACATTCCATGACAGGTGCTAGCGAGTAAATGCAATAGCGAGAGACAAAAAGCTATGCATGCTAACAAAAGGTGCCGAAAGATGAAAGTAACTAATTATTCACAATAAGCTAACTAGAACAAAAATCATGCTTAGATAAATATAAATATCAACCATGCATCACGTGGAGTTAACGCAGCCTACATAGAATCAACTAAGGTCTTTATTAGCTTATCACCTTGGGTACAAGGAAACGGGAATACAAAATGAGCGATGGCCATATTTTAGCTTGGTTCACTTACCCATTGACCACCACTACAATGCTAACTACCCAAGAGATGCCTAAACTACTAGATAGATGCTAAACTAAACCACCGACATCATTTGCCATCTTCCTTGTCATCCTCCTCAATCTCCTTGGATGTCTTGCCAATCCTCTTAACACAATAATCAACTCTCTTCTAATTCCTCTTTGGTTCTTTCACAATAAACTTCATTTTTTTTTATTATTATTTTTCTTTTCTTAGAGAGAATTAGAGCCATAAGAGGTAACATTTGCAGCGACAGAGGGAAAAGAAGGTCCCTTTTGGATTGGAGAGGTGAAAGATAAAACTTTGGGGCTTTTGGGTTTATTTATTGGGAGGAGAGATTACACAAGATATTCAAACTTTTCCTCAACCCACCAACTTTCACATCATTTAGATCAACCCCAACTTCATTAGAATAGCACAACACTTCTTTAACATCCCTCCAAACATCCGGTTTACTGAGATTCACAATGAATGGGACTTGAACTTGGTTCGAAATAAGGATCAAGGTGACTCATATGTGGTATAATCAAACAAAAATGCCTTGTATCATTTCCTAGGTACGCCAACAAACTCCAATATGATGCATACGAGATATTTACACTACTAAGCACGACAAAAGGGTATTATTTACGCCAATGCGGGAAATGAGAACAAAAAGCATGGGATGCTTTGAAATGAATTTCCACTCTAACCAATGCATGATAATTGACCAACAAGGGCTCAAATTGTTCAATGGAGTTCATGTATATACATGTGACATGGGTTCGAACACACAACCGAATTCACCGGGGTACCGACTCTTGCCATTATTAGCAAAATTGAGCATATTTAAGGTATCTATTCAATGAGAATACCACTAAACGGGAAGTTTTATCTCAAAAATTTTGACGGGAAATTGAAAACGGAAATGAAATATGTACAACCAATAAAAAGGAACGGAATATGTATGTGCAAACTATACTATTCCCTCCCCCCAACTTGAAATTTGCAATGTCCTCAATGCAAGAGAACTAAAGTAGAGAGGGGAAAGAACAAAACTGTACCGACGGGAGGGATGTCAACCTCCAACACCTCGACCAAGTTTGAGGCTTTTGCTTTGCTTTCCTCCTTTCGTCATTGGCATGGCTTGCAGGGTCTCCTCGTTCGGACTCCAAATGGATCCAGAGCCTAGTCGCACGGAGTCGTGTCCAAAGGCTTTATAGGACTAACAGCCGCCACACGTAATGACACCCTCGCTTAGGGCTCCAGAATGCCGCACTCACCCCGAATTAGACTCAAACTACCAAGGCTGGTGCGGTAGGCATGGTCACCTGTCAAGACTGAAATGCACAACTACCTACTCGGAGAAAGGGATTTGAACTGCCCGGCTCATGTTATCCGGGCTCCACACAACAGTATAAATATATAAAGCAATAAAAGCAAAACCACCAATGATCTTCACGCGATCGCACGGGTACTCTTTTTCTTCCCAAAACTCGAGGCTGTGGATAAACCATACGTAGCTCGAGTCTCGAGTGGCTATACCGGACCGTCAAAAGCCGTTAGAAAAGCTCACCTGAAAGAAATTGACCAATTGTTCGGAGGATGATATTTGAACAAATAAGGAGCATCAAAGAGAATGCTTTTCACCTCAACTAAGAATTTTTCGCCCTCGTGGGGGTCCCATTGGTTCGAAAGCTCACCCATGTCACAATAATGATCAATGTTGGTTAACCATGGGCAACTTGGCACCGCAAACACTTCCTCACCCAGGAAAGTACCAACAAACGAGAGGTTCGAAGGTAAAACTTTGGTTGCTATGGGTGGCGAATTCTCAAGAGTAGTAGACATATACCCGGGCCCATACCTATCTTGTCTCTCAAGCAAAGAGTATAAGTAGTCAATCTCTGCATCCATCTCTTTGGCGGTGAGTGATTTTGCTAGAGGTTCATCGCACATAGGAGAGTTCCCTTGGTCTTGCATCACTGTGTCTATCACACTCACGTCTCCAACATCCTCCTTGTCCCCCACTTGAATACCCACATTAAAGATGTTAAGTTCCATTTTCATATTCCCAAAGGTCATGTTCAACAACCCACTCCTACAATGAATGACCGCGTTGGAGGTCGCTAAGAATGGACGCCCAAGAATTATGGGTGTTTGCGCAAGCGAAGTTTGCAAAACGGGGCATGTGTCTAACACCACAAAGTCCATCGGGTAGACAAAGTTATCCACCTGGACTAAAACGTCCTCCACTTACCCCTTAGGAATACGAATACTACGGTCCGCTAATTGAAGGGTCACTCTCGTGGGTTTCATCTCTCCTAGGCCAAGCTCCTCATACACCGAGTATGGAAGTAAATTAACGCTCGCACCCAAATCTAACATGGCTTTCTCAACTTTCTTGTCGCCAATCACGATAGAAATTATGGGACACCCAGGGTCCTTATATTTAGGGGCGGTATTGGTTAAAATTATGGAACTCACCTGTTCGGTCAAGAAAACTTTCTTTTGGACATTCAACTTGCGTTTAACAGTGCATAAGTCCTTAAGAAACTTGGCATACGAGGGAATTTGCTTGAGGGCATCCAAAAGAGGAATGTTGATCTTTACTTGCTTGAAAAGCTCGTAAATCTCATCATTCGTGGTCGGTTTAAGAGGTGCCCTCAATCTTTGGGGTTAAGGAGTTGGAAAGGGACAAGTAGGCCCGCTCAGTGCCCCAGCTTTGGGCGGTTGAACAATCACACCACTCGGAAAGGGGTCCGAAATGATGGGAGTGGGAAGGACAACTGGAGTGGTAGGCTTTGGAGGTATGGTTTTGTCAACCTCCTTGCCACTCCTCAAAGTGGTGATAGACTTAACGTGCTCAAGATTGTTCGGGTCTTGGCCCGAGGTGGTGCTCGCAAAGTTTAGCCCTTAGGGGTTTGCTTGTGGTTGAGAGGGAAACTTTCCTTTCTCTTGGTGGAGCACCCCCACGGACGTGGTCAACTTAGACACTTGACCCTGAATCTCTCTCAAAGCATGAGCATTTTGCTCATTTGTCACGGTCTGGCTAGTCATGAAGAATTGCAAAGTATCCTCCAAAGAACGCTTGTGGGGAGGATTGTAGAAGTTCTGGCCATGGTGCTGGGGGTTTTGAGAGTACGGGGGAGCAGGGGGTAACGGGCTTGACCTTGGCCTTGGCCTTGCCCTTGAAATTGACCCTGCGGGGGTCGGTATGCTTGGCTTTAAACCGGAGGTGCCCTTTGGGGCGGCCCTTGGTTGGGATCCCTCCATCAAAAATTGGGATGATCCTTAGTCCCGGGGTTATACGTTTGGGACAAAGGGTCATAACGTTGACCCACGGCATTTACCTTCGCTTGGTCTGGCCCTTGCAAGACCTCACGAAAAGCGGTGAATGCGGGACAAGGCAACCCATAGTGTCCGTTCAAACCACACAAGTTGCATGGCTCTTCAACACTGGCCACTACCGCCAATTCCGCATTTTTTTCAAAGACATGCCCTCCACCTGTTTAGTGAGCAAATCTACCTTTCTGGCAAGGTCGGTCTGCTCGTTCAACACAAATCGAACCGGCGCACTCTTTCCTGGCACACTCAAATCTTGGACCGGTTGGGTCCTTTCGGAAGGTTCCGCATTATCCCACGCCTGACTCCGTCCAGCCAATTGGTCCAAATACCCCCACGCATCCGAGGGATTGTTATCAAAGAAGGCTCCATTGCACATCGTGTCTATGAGCTGCCGGTTTTTTTTTGAAAGTCCGTTATAAAAATAGATAATGCTTTGCTGCTCCGACAACCCATGATGAGGCACCGATGTCAAAAGGTCCTTAAAACGTTCCCAACAAGAATAGAACGTCTCGTCATATAGCTCATGAAAACTTTGAATTTGCTGCATCATGTGTTGCGTTCTAGGCTCGGGGAAGAATTTTTTGAAAAACTCTCTTTGCAAGTCAGCCCATGTTCGCAAAGATTGGGGTTTAAAAGCGTTTAACCAATCTTTTGCCTTGCCTTTAAGGAAAATGGGAAGAGTTTAAGGCGTGCGGACTCCATTTGGCCAGTCTGACTCACAATGGCAGTCATTATCTCGTCAAACTCCCTCATATGCGAATAAGGGCTTTCAAATTCCATTCCCTGAAAATGGGGAAGCAAGGAGATATGATTAGGTTTGATTTCAAAAGTGTTTTTCGCCGTGGTGGTGGGGAGGACTATGGCAGAAGGAAGCGCAGTGCGGGTGGGATTCATATAGGCTTTCACGGTTGGCTCCGGTGGATTTTTCCCGCCTCTCTATCGTCAGCCATTGCTTCAACAAGAGGGAGTTCAACACTAATTAGACGGCGGTTATGGGGTTGGCGCACGTAGTAACGATCGTACATAAACTATAAACTATCATGCTGGAGGGGTTATCCAACCACCTCACCACAACAACAGTTCCGAGGGGCTAGTCTGCCCCCTCGTTAATATATAAGCAAAAAGCTAATCAAGCAAGTACACTTCCTCGAGCTTCGTTAAACCTCATAGTCAAATTGCTCGTGAATGCTCCTTTAGTTGGAGGTATCCGCTCTAGGATAAATACTAGCTTCAACAAGTATACTAATTTAAACTAAACTAGGCTAAACTATAATATACTACCGAAAGGCGAATACTTACAGTGGCGTGGCGCGAGGCAAACTCACGCGGGGGTTACCATTGGGTCCCCGGCAACGGCGCCAAAAATGCTTTGCTCCGTACTTTGTTATTTAATAGCTCGCCCAAAGCAAGTTACCGGTAAGACCGGATCAAATCCACAGAGACCGAAGGAACCGAGCGTGAAAATGTCTTGCGCGTGATAGTTTTTAGCCTTGAAGCGGCAAACTTTGACTTCTAGGTTTGGGGTAGAATTCTCTCGACTTCGAGAATGACTACGAATTGATTTGAGACTTAATTAAACTAAGGCAAAGTCTAGGGGATTTCAACGCCCATGACTCGGGTCGATTCATTCTCCTCTACGATAACCGGCTCGGAGATGTCGTTAGACATTCTCCGAACGGAGGATTTGATGCTTAAACTGATTTAAATTAGAAATGGTGCTTAGCGAAGACTAGGAATTTTTTGGTTCACTTGGCAAACGGCCGGGTTGGCATCGCCCTAAGCATCACACGTGGCAAGGAGCGTAGCTCTTGCCTACGTGAGATCAAAGAGGTTAACAAACCCGGTCTTTGGTATGTAAAATTAATCCTAACTCTTCGCTAAACAAACGATGTATACAACATGGCGAGGAGAGCGAATCAACCGGAGTCACAGGGTGTTAATCACCCCATAACCAAGCCTACGTAAACTACTCGATCATTATAATAGGAAACTTGACTATTTTGACAAAGGAAATAAAGAACATGACAAATGAAACTAAAAACTGATTTTATATAGAGTGCGTAAGCTTGCCTACCTCTTTAAACCTTGAGAAATTAACAACCAACCAAACTTTGCATGGGATTCCAAAGGAAAAGACTTGGAGAGGAGAGACAAGATTTTTCACACCACAACCAAAATAAACTAGATTTATGTAGAGAACTAATTAGTAGCAACAACATTAAACTTAGCAAATTAATCAAAACACAAAGCTTACATGAGTTCTTGAGCAAAATGAAAGCTTCACTCCCCTTCAACAATGGAGGAGAGAGAAGAGAGCAAAAACTAAAACTTGGAACTAAAGGTAAAGACTAGAGTAGATGAGGGAGAGAGAGTGAAAGATATTTATACAAAAACCCCTTCTCTCTCCTCAAAAACATCAAAAAGTACCCCTAAAGTGGAAACTTTCCACTTATGGAAAGCTTTAAAGTAGATTTAATGCTGCCCGGATGCCATCTGTATCGATGCAGAAGGGTACCTGTATCGATACAGGTCTGTATATTTTTTCCCCCGTCAAGCTTCTGTATCGATACAGAAGTGATATGTATCGATACAGATCCTTCTGTTCAGATTCCATTTTGCTAGGCTACATCTGTATCGATACAGAGGGGATTTGTATCGATACACTTGGTCTTTTTACTTGCTTCTTCATCTCCTGGCCACCCCTTTGCCTTTTGGCTTGATCTCGTGACTTCCGAACTCCCCGAGCCTTAGCCAAATCTTCATTTCTCGGCTTTCGAAGCTCGGGAGGGGGGGTGCCATGGGCCCCTTGCCCTAGGATTCCTCGGGACACTTCCTAATGCGCTTCAAAACGCGCTTATTCACATGGTTGTTCCTGAGACTACGAAAACAACTAAACGCACACATCAAACATATAAAACGAGATAAAGTGCGTGTGTGTGAGCAAAAAGGCGTAGATAAGCCCAAGAAATATACAACTTTGGGGGCTTATCACCTAGCCGAGCAACTTGACCTACTAGAGGAGAAGAGGGAACGAGCACTGATAACCTTGGCGGCCTACCAAGAACAGTTGAGAAGAAGCTACAACAAAAAGGTCCAGCCCAGAGAATTCAAGGTGGGAGATCTAGTCCTAAGGAAGGTGTTGGCCAACACCAAGGTGTCCTCTGATGGAAAGATTGGGCCAACCTGAGAAGTCCCAAACAAGATTACGGGCATAGCAGAAATTGGAGCATACAGGTTGGCCGACTTGGACTGTTATGCAGTTCCACGACCTTGGAACGTGCAAAACCTACGCAAATTCTACCAGTAGCAACCTCTGACTATGAATACAGTCATGGGGTTTTCTTTTTTTATTTTTATTTGCAAAAAATTGTATTATACGAATTAAAATAAATGGGGCACCACGAGAAGGTACCCTTCGTTCGGTTAAAGGTATGTTTTAAGAATTTTGCTAGCCAATAACAAGGTTATTCTGGTCTGATTATGAATAAAATCACGATTTTTACATCCATTTGTGTTTACTTGGTTTACCAATATGGATGGGCACGTATATACACAATCCATATTGGGGGCAGTGCGTACATGCTGCACCTTTAAGTTAGGATAATTACGAAAATTGCAAACGAGAAGTTGCATGGCTGAAGCACGAATATGCTTAGAACTAAGCACAAATATGCTTAGAGAATTTGCAAACGAAAATTTGCATGACTATAACTAAGCACGAATATGCTTAGGGAATTTGCAAGCGAATATTTGCATAGGCTTCAGTTAAGCATGAATATGCTTATTGCATGAGATTTGCTTAAGTACGAGTATACTTAGTTGCGAACGAGGGATTGCTTAAGTACAAATATACTTAGGTGCAAACGAATATTTGCATAAGTGTGGAGCAAACGAAACATTGCTTGGTATTTTCTGAGTACGAGTATGCTTGGGACGTTGCGAATGAAAAGTTGCACCCTTAGTCTAAATACAAATATATTTAGCTGCCAACGATAATTTGCATAATTTGTGGTAAACAACTAATTACTCAAGTTCGATGACTAAGTACGAGCATACTTAGTTCACCTACAAAGCACGAGACACTTAGCCAGTTTGGGGTAATTCTAAATACGAAGGAACTTAACCCAGTGAATTACAAGCAATGCGTGCGAACAAATTCAACTACTGGTAACGGAAACTATACACAGATAAAAGCCACCAGGGCCGTACCGAAAGCATTCATAAAGTTAAAAGTAGCTAAAGTACTTCCAGGGATTACAGTATGCCACGCAGGGCAGTAAAGGGGAGGTCAAGCAACTTCCTCGTCGTTAGGGAGGACCTGTTGATCTGAGTTTGGATCCTCAGCGACCTCGGGGTAGCATTGGCAGGAGGGAGCTCAGAGTTGGGAGGCGGAGTTAGGCTGGGCTGCTGGAACATTGATGGCTGGCCCGGAATGTGCCTGTTCACCCAGTGGGGGGAGTCCCAGCACGACGAGGCATTTTTCCTAGGCAACACTCCATATCGTGCTCTTCACAAAAGGCATCTGGCCCACATAGCTTGCCGTTGCCTCGCACACACCCCTACCATGGGCATCCTCCGCAGCAGCTTTTACTTGTTCCAGCTCCTGACGAAGACCCAGCTCGGTCTCCTTCGCCCTCTTGCTCACGGCCTCAAGCTCAGCCTTCAACTTGTCATTTTCCTCATTGCTTTCCCTTCAGATTCGGGTGTGATAGGCACTGTCTTTCTCAGCCTTCTCGGCCCTCTTCTACAGGGCGGCTACCTCTTTCTACTTTCTTTTTGATAATCCCGAGCTCGCTCGAGACCGACAAACATCTTTTGCATAGCCTGTACGAGCAAACAGGACCCAGGTAGTGAAACAACATAAAAAAGGATGTAATTGAAGGGCGACAGAAGTAAATAGAGGCTCAATTACCTTCATGTTAGATTGTAGGCCGGTCTTTAGAAGCTTGTCGTAGGAGCTTCCTTTCTCATTCTCTAAATCTGCAGGGAGCAGCACGGCTTACGCAGCAGCAAAGGCATTTTCTGGGGAGCCAACGCTGTCCTCCCAGGAGAGCAGAGATCCATCCGGGCGAGCAAGCACCGGGGCCCAAGCAGCATGAGCCGAGTTGCAAATGCTCCGATGAGAGGGAGTTTGCTCGGTTTGTTGCCTGCTGGTAGGAGGTTGCTTGGAAGGGGAGGGACTACCCTCTCGGGGCCTCTTTTCAGCATGCCTCGCAGTAAGATCGATCACATCGGAGATGGGAAGAGTGAAGCTGGGATTAAAGCCAAGGGGGAAAGGCGGAGTGTCAGTAGACGAGGTACCTAGGTCCAGCACGCTGAGGAGGTTAATTGGTTGCTCAGGCATGTTGACGGCAAGAGATGATTCAGAAGATGGTTAGTAACCACGGGATGAGGACGAACTGTGGTAGGCATCAACCTACTGGAGGAGGTCTTCCTCTGAACCTCTGCCGGAGGTGCTGGGTCCGGAGCCTCTCACCAAAATGGGGATAGCAGTCTGGATTTGCTCTCGTTCAGCAATGGTCACTTGAGGAGTAGGATTGTTGGCTCTTGGGCGGCTTGTTCCGCCTCTTCCGAAGGGGTTTCTCCTTATGTTCCTTTGGCAACCTAGCTTGGCTGGAGTGCTAGGTAAGATTACTGGGCGTGTTGGCAGCCAAGGATGGCGAGTGCGTCCCTCACCAGATCTCCTCACCCTACCCTAGTAGGTCAGTGTGTATCCCAACAGGATATGAGCAGCTCGACCTAGTCCTATGGGCATCGGTTCGAATCTGTCGAATAGTAGGGCGGCGGCAAGTTGGTCTCTATGAAGCTGATCGTGATCAATCCTATAGCTAGCACCCAAATTCTCCGCTGCACGATAGTAGAAAAGCCATTAGCTAACAATACTAGCACGACAATATCAAAGACAAAGGAAATAAGGGGTAAGAGACTAACGAGGGCCCGTGCCTTGCGGAGGCACTCGCCATCGGATTGGTCCACCTTCTGGGGTCCTGGGCATCCAATTCCCAGTCACCACCAGGAAATCGTTCTGCTTCCCCCTTGCAGAATTAGGAAGGTCTGTGACCAATTGCTGCTCCGTCTTCCTCGTCTTGAGGTAGTAGGTCTCGTCCATGGTAGGGACGACACTGTACAACCTAAGGATGTCAAACCATCCCAGGGTAAGTTTATAACCCTATTAAGGGCGACGACTCCCAAAACTACCCGTACGAAATTCAGGCACATCTGCATAGGGTTCAGACGGCACCGTTCACTGACCTCACAGAAGAAGGGGTCAAGGGGGAACTTCAGACCACATTCAGTGATGAAAATGGTGGGGATATGGATCCTCTTGTCCGTTTGGTCATGATATGGGAGGGTATTCCTATCAGGCACACTGAGGTGCACATCGGCGGGAATGTTATAATCCCGTCGGAAGTTTTGCAGCTTTTCTGGAGAGTTCACTAGTTCAAACAGTTAGCCTATGGCGACGAAACCCTAGACGGAGAGGGTACTTGAGAAAGGCTGAAAGAAATTAAGGCTGAGTGTGGACACCCATCGGGCGGCCGCCCACACGATGGCGTTTTCGATTTCGATTTGAAAAGTGATTTTGGAGTCGCCACCCGGGTTTAAGGAATGAACCTGAAAAACCAAAAGATTGACTCATTTATGCGCAATGGTTTTGAAAAATGGTTTTACCGGTCGTGCGAAACCTTTTATTTCCGGGCTCGGGGGTTTGGTTACGAGAGGGGAAGGGTTTTAATGCACCCCCCTCGCCCGGTCCGCGAACCGGTCTTTACTAAACAATTTGTGGGATGTAGAAAATGTTTAAAACT
>JAXBDA010005793.1:0-23069 GCA_036023075.1 Gaultheria prostrata
TTGAAGGGTATTATGGGAAGTTTAGGTGAGTTTAGTGGGTTGTATGGAGTAGATAGTGGGTTGCATGAGGAAAATAGTGAAAATGGGTTGTATGGAGTAAATAATGGGTTGTGAATAGAATCACCCTAAACAAAATGGTTTATTTTTTTATATTTCTTTACCAGTATCGGGCTTGGATAAATAAAATCATTTACTTTTTCTTTTTGTTTTTATTCAAATTTTGTTTTTGCAATTGTTAGTTTTGCATCAATTTGTTGTGGATTAATGATTTGTCTCGACGATAGAAATCTAAAAAGTAAAAAATTATTAACTAAAATAAAAAAATTATGAATAAAGGCAAAAATAATCCACAAAAATTTGAATTCTTTTTGTCTTTAATGAACTTTTAAAATATTTTTTATAACAATTTTTTACTTTCTAGATTCCTCTCGTCAAACTAACAAATGCAAATTTTTTTGAATAAAGATAAATTTAAAGCCCCCTTCAAAAAATGAAGGGCAAATGACGAAAACATGGCAAGGAGGACAAAAAATGACGATTTCATGGTCATTGTTTCGGAAATGACCAATACATGACACGGAGAAAAATAATTCCACATACATGGCATTTTATCATTGCCCTGCCCAAAATATCCCTGAGTGTATTTTTTTTCCTCAAATCATGCAAAACCCTACGTGCAATGATTTTGACATAAGGTGTAATGTTGGTTCATACAAGGTGCAAACCTAATTCAGTTACGGTGCAATGTTTCAAAGGTCTGTCCAAACAGTTTGATTTGATAAAAAAAATGGCAAGACAAGTTGACCTAACGTAAGTGTAATGAGTTTGAGCTAATCGAGAGGAAAAAAAGAGAAGTCTTTTCATTTTTCGAAAGAAGAAATATGATTTAGACATCACAAAGCGAACCCAGTTGTAATCCCTTGAGTGCAATGTAGTTCCATACATGGTGCAGTATTGTTTCAGCCGAAATGCAAGAGTTTTTCATTTATAGTGCAATGTTGTTGCATGCACGATGCAGTTGTGAGATTGTCCATCCAAAAATATTTGATTTGATTTCACACTAGCAAGGCAAGTTAGACTAACGTGAGTGCAATTTTTTTATTGCAAAGTACAAGGGTTTTCATTTATAGTGTAATGTTGTTGCAGGCACGGTGCAATTTTGAGATTGTCCGTCCAAAAGGATTTGATTTGATCTCACACTGGCAAGGGAAGTTGGACTAACATGAGTACAATTCTTTTATTGCAAAGTGCAAGGGTTTTCATTTACAGTGTAGTGTTGTTGCCTGCGTGCACAATGCAATTTTGAGATTTTCAGTCAAAAAAGATTTGATTTGATCTCACATTGGCAAGGCAAGTTGGACTAATGTGCGTGCGATTCTTTTATTGCAAGGTGCAAAAGTTTATCATTTATAGTTCAATGTTGTTGCATGCACAGTGCAACTCTGGGTAGCTAATATTTCCTGGAACAATGGGAAGGGGGTGTGTGTGTTAGGGCTTAAAAAATTAGAAGGGTATTTTGGACCTGTAATTTGTTGGTACCATGTATGTGGAATTATTTTTTTCCTTGTCATGTTTTTGGTCATTTCCAAAAAAACTCATGCATGAAATCGGAATTAATACTTTTAAAAACCATGTTTTTGGTCATTCTCTATATCTATTTTTCATTTTTTTTAACACACTCAAAACTCAAAGCATCTCTCATTTTTCCTCCAAAATGTGAAATACTAGTACTAAATTTCTAACATTCACCAAATAAATTCAAGACTAATATTCTTTTTTAAAAAGTATTGTTAAGACATTTTTAATGGTATTAATTTTATGAATATTGAATCATTATATTATGCATCATTTATCGTAGTAAAAATATATGGAGAACATTCTTTATGCTTCAGATTTTGGAGTCTCCATATATGAAGAATCAAACTTGAACTTGATTCATCATATTGAAGAATACAAATGAAGCGCGGTTGGAGTGCTTTAATTCTTTATTTTGAATAAATGAAGGAATGATTTTGTTGCAACTTGTGGTTCATATGGAGAGGTACCGAGAAGTTCTAGTGAATGCCAAATACTAAGTGGAGCGGAGCAGAGTGAGAGAAGCGAAGTGACCGAATGGAATACACTACACATCGTCATTAGGGTGTTCTTAACAAAGTTGGGTGCGGCCATGATGCACACCCATGCTTTGGATCCGTCAAGCCCTCGAAATTAGAGGGAGATAGTAAACTTTTTATTGAAAACCAAAACAAAATTATCTGATAGGAAACGAGTTGAATTTCGTGTCAATAGATCAATGATTCTAAGTTGTCTTGTAGATCGGGTCGGTTCCCAAAACTTATCTGTTTGTCGCAAATTGTTGTATTCTCCATTTGCACCAGTTCGTGAGTGAGGTACGGTTGGGTTGCGGATTCAACGGATCAAAGAAGGATTATTGGGCGGATTGGGTAAATCTTAGAATATTAGGATCCGCATCCATCCGTAACATACCTGCGGTGGGTTCGCGGACGATTCGGTTTGGACGGATTGTGTGGATCGGTTGTGTAGACACCCCAATTTTGACCCTGCGTCTCCCCGATAATGAATAAAAGAAAATATGTAGAATACCTTGAAATGATCGGTCGCGCCTTTAAAACCATTTGAAAACAACAAAGAATTTCCAGAAGTAAGGAGTAGAGGACCGGACGACTTTAATCCCTGGACCGGGCGGCTTTATTTCCTAAAGAAGACCGGACGGCTTTGATATCAAGGCCGGACGGCTCTCTTTGAGAGCCAGACGGCTGTGTCTGTTACATGTCTTGTCCGAAAATCCGGGTTCAGAGATTCATCGCAGAAGAATATATTCGCCCGCGCCAAGAATATCATGATGACAAAATTTTCTTGCGTGATCCGGTGATTAACCTGAACGTCTATAAAATCGATTCACTCCTTTACTTTCAGGGGAGGGACGGTTCGAACGATACCGGAGATCGCCAAAAAAAAAAAAAAATCGTGAAAAATTCTCCCCCGTCCAGTTACATCTCTTTTCAGTAAGAAATTTCATACGAAAGACATTTCAAAACATTTACTCAACTGCAGAAATTTTCAAAGGCATTGAGAATCAACCCCAAGGAAAAACAAATTTCTTTCAGCAATCGAATCTATCCAATCAAAGTATAAAATCGTATTTTCTGAACCGGGTTCTATAACCGCGGTCCTTTGAGGGGGGTCTCTTCCCGAACTTGGAATAACTCCAATAGTTATTTTTGGATTCGGGAGAGTTTATTTATAGCAAAATCATCCCAAGATATCGAAACGAGCGATTTTTCGTCATAATCACGCGGTTCGGCCCTCTTTCGGGATACATTTCCTTTCCAAAACATTTTCTAAACATTGATACTCCTCTTAGGAGAATTTTTGTATAAAGGGAACTGGTCTTTCCATTCAAACTCCATCCCTTCCAGAGGATAGAAAATATTTTGTAAAAAAAACGGCCCGAGGGCCGGCCGGCCTAAACTAAGAACCGGAAGGCTCTTACATCAGAGCCGGACGGTTCTTCCAGAGAGCTGGGCAGCTCTCCTCTATTTCCCCCTGTTTTCCAGTAATCCTCCCCTGTTTTCTTACCCCTGGTGCGATTTACATTTTTAAAATTACACTTTTTCCCTCAATCTCCTTTTATTAACATTTAATCCCTTCATTTCATTTTATTTCTATGTAATCGCGTCAATTTCATTTATTAGATTATTTCCTGTTATTTACTTTATTAATTGTCAAAAAAAATTAATAAAATATTTTTATCCCACAAATATTTAGTAGAGACCAGGAATATCCCGGGCGAGCGGGGTGCTTTTCCAAAAACCTTCCCCGCCCGTAACTTGGCTTCCGGACCTAAAAAGAATCTCTTTCGCGGACCAAATCTTTTCTGAACGGCACAAGAATCATCAATTATTTTTAAACGGTTTCTCGGGTACCATAAAGATTTTCTAAATTAAATCCCGGGTGGCGACTCATTTTTTCAAAAAAAACATTTTCCTGACACCGGAAGTGGCCGTCCACAGGTTGACTTGCTAGGCACTTATACTTGTATGGACTACTCTAATAGTTACAGGATCAATAAAGTCATGCATACAAAAAGGTAGTGAAAGTTTTCAAGTGCCATCGAATTCACCTATCCTTAAATATGGACATAATCCACTGTTGTTAGCGTGAAATGTTTGTTGATCAATTTCCCCATCTTTCTCTTTTTATGTTGTAAGTACCTACATTAATATACATGGATGATAGCAGCAATAGACCTCGTGTTACCATCAGACAAAACCTGTCTGATTATTGTCTTAGTCCAATCCCAGGATGCTTTGCGAGGGGAAGGACTATCGTATGAAGATAAAAGTAATGGATTGTCAACTATAACAATCTATTCATTCTAAGTACGTTCATCTCCTCTGGAAGTTTAACTTCTCTATGCAGTACGCGAACAGGGAAGCAAAAACAATGGGGTAAATAGCGAGTACAACTCCCACAATTGGTAACTGATCATGGTGATATCCAAAGTACTCTCTCAAAAAGTCTGAGACGGGTTGAGTTTCACCAAACACCGTAATCTCCTTGTGTATATCTCCATACTGTGAAGTAAGAATACCTTTAAGAGTCCAAGATGTCGGAATTAGATAATACATCCAGACCCACCACTTGGGAATTTGCTGCAAGAGGCAATATGAATACAACTGCGTCAGTAACATTGAAAAACAGCAGCAGATAAAAAAAACATTGAAAAAGAAGAAGAAACAATTGAAGTTCAAAATCCCAATGGCCAAATGCCGTCATTTTAAACATTGGTTTTGTTACTGCCTTTGATGAACTACAGAACACATGGCAGGAAAAAGTTTTACCAGTAAGAAAGGGACTAGGCCTACAGCAAAATGCCTTATGGATTCACACTTTTTCCAGATTTTCACTAGCCTGATATGATGATCTTGCTTACTTTCTGAGCTCTGAATTGATAATGGCACATGAAAATTCAAAAGCAAAATCTGAAGTTCTTATAATCAACAAGCTATTGAAAGAAAGATTAGATGCATAGATAGGCTGAAGGATTTCCAGGTTTTGTAAGGAGAGACTTTGTTTACAAACTAAAAAAAAAAAAAAATGGTGTTTGGTTTCTCTAGATATGCTAAAAGAATAACTAAGACTCTAAATGATAGAATAAGATTATCTGAGTCAATTGAGGACTCAGCAGGCTGTGACCGCTAATAATGTCCAACGGCTATTGGAACTACCGAAATACCAGAACTGCCAAACGCATAATGGCAAAGAACATGTCCCCCATCATGACAAATCAAACACAAGCACATACTCAACATGAAAACTCCAATACATGATGGAACGAAAGCGTAAATTCCCAGCTTTCACCTTTTCTTCTTTCCATGCTCTTCGCCCCCACTTAATCAAAATATAAGTCATAATTGAGATTGTACCAGTTGACTCTCTTAGTGAACTTGAAAATGTAGAAAGACTACATGACAGTTGTTCTCCTAGTTCTATTATCACCCTTAATTCACCAAACCTCAGATGTACTCCCAATTAATCGTAAAGTTCAGCTGAATGCAAACTATGATTAATTTAACACACCGAGAAAAGTTTAGTAGCTTACTGGTTGGGGAATCAAAAATCCAGAGAACAAGTTAAACATTACGTAGAACACTGCCTGTAGAGTTGCTGCCACTGGAAAGCTCGGAGTCATTGCAACAAGCAGCATTCCAAGATAAGTGTAGTATAACAATGTACAAAACATGGCGTAGAAGTACCAGAAAACCTTATAAGCTGACCAATAAAAACCAATCATTGGATACGTGATGATCGAAAAAACAATTGCTTGGGCTAAAAGGTATGGAACCTCAACCGTGACCTACAAAATTAAGCAGGCATATTTCAACAAGTAGGAGGCATGAAATGCTGACAAAATGCTGATTAAGAAAATAGAAGAAAGTAAAATGCTGATTTACAAACAGAAAAAAGAAAAATGCTAATAAAGAAAAATAGAAAAAAGTGTTTGGTATGTTGAAAACATACTGAGACACCTATGAGCCATGGTGCATACGTACTTCTTGGGAAGGTTTCAAGATCTACCCAAAAACCAAGGCAACATTGGAAGTTATTAGAGCTTTAGGTACTGAAGAGGTTACCTGAGCAAGTGCATAAGCCCAGGAGCCATACATCCCTGCAAACTTTTCCCGATAGACAACTGATCGTTCCGTTGAGACATATGGTAAAATTGACGAACTATTATTTACACCCAATAAAAGTGCACTAGCGTATATTGCCCCAAGAGCATTGAAAAGACTTTGCTGGTTATTTCTGCCAAATAAAATGATGTCAATGTTCACCTTGCCAACGTATACTGATTACCATAATACCTCAAACCCAGATCCTCTTAATGCAGGCATTATAGGTCAAGGGAATCAGGAAACCAATCTCATGGGTGATGCTTTGTCTAGAAATTATGTTCATTTTTTGGTTACTTACAGTTTCCTCCCTTGATCCCAAAATAGAATCCCCGAAAGCAAAGATGCAATGAGCAAATACATGGAGCGTGTCAAGTTGTATGAAGGACTTCTCCAGTAAGATAGGTGGTGTTTCCAAAGGATGAATTTGAACTGTCCCCAAAAAGTTTGTGAGAAGCGGGATGTAAAATGCAACTCTTCTGAATCAGGAGGAGTACTCAGCGTAATTACAAGTGCTTTATTGTTCCTACAATAACAATGCCCAGGGATGAGTCCTGAACAAGTGATGATTGGTATCAAAACAAACTACATAGTATAATGAATATTTTTTTAAGGGTATCGTGAATAAAGAGTCACACAATATTAATGAGTCCATCCTTACAATAAACTTAATGTAAGTATTAATGCATCACTGACGCCAATATATGACGAACAAGGAACATTGCAGAGGTTAGATAAATGAAGATTGTCGTAACCTAACATCTATCGTACCAGAAGTAATGTGCGCTCAAATTTGCACTCTCTTTCTTTGGCGTTTTTTGTGGCACTTTGTCTTATCTTATAGTTTTTTGAATGCCCTATCACTATGGTAATTAGTAAACCTAAAAATCTTTAGGGTAAATCTATTTTAAAACATTATGTTCAATCTACAGTTAACACTTTCAATTTCTCATATGAAGAAGCAAAAACATGTTGAAGTCCTTCAAGCTAACTATTCTCTCTTATTCTGTCGTGGAATGCCCCTCCCTTAACTAAGCTACGTGTGGTAGTTTAACAACTAGCAATAACTCAAATGGCCCATAAGCATTTGATTACCTATCTTAAGTACCGACTTTACGACTTAACAGTTACCATAGTGTAGCTTCCAATTAGGGTGGTTAAATGAATCAACCACACTAAGGGCTTTACCACAAATCAATTACCATGAGAGGTAGAATGGTCCAACCACCATAGGGGGAAAAAGTGGGGAACAAGTACAGAAAGGACACTGATTATAAAAAGGCAAAGAATGAGAAAGGCAAGGATCGTAATAGATTGCCCTATACCAACATCTCGATCAGAAGAAAGTATGACCTTATGCTATAGACTTGGTAGTAATTTGAACTTCCCTGCTTTAAACAAAACCTCTTATCATGTGTGAATATGTTATGAGTTTTCCACAAGTTTGCTAGCTATGCAATACGTTCCAAGACCAATGGAAGAGGTTGTCCCACATTGAAAATTATAACCTCAAAGGTAGTAAATGAACCGGATCAGCAGTTGTCCCACATTGATAGTTATAACCTCCAAAGGTAGTAAATGAACCTGATCAACGGCCTATCCACTCTCATTAACAATTGGTTTCGAGTCGGATGCCAGATCTTGGCTTACAGAAGATTTTTTTACAAGCCTATATTAATTGATTGCTCCTCTATTTATGCCTCAAGTGCACCTTGCTTTATTATGATTCCAATGTTATGGATTATTTAATTACCTCTCCACATACCATGGATAGCAAGTGTGGGGAGTGCTTCTTGTTCCACATTGGTTAATTATAACCTTAAAAATTATTACATGAGCCTAGGCGGCTCATTGCCAATTGGTTTCAAGTTGGATGCTTTAACAACCATGAAATGTGTAAACACACTAAAGACACAAAAAGCTACACAATTTGGGAGACACTCTGGGAAATCATCCCACCTGACTATTCAACTTAATACAATTCTTGTTTTGATTAACTCTGCATTGCACTGCATTGCAGTTATTCCAAGTCCATCCCTACTCGAAGCAATTAAAGAATTGATTAGTAGTTGAACTCACTGATACATGGCAGAATTCTTGTAAACTTGGGCAAAATCAATGCCAAGTTCAGCTTCTGCCGTTGTGGATGTGACCTCTAAGATCCATGTCGCTGGATTGTAGTTATTTCTAATCTTTGGAACCCCAGAGATATCCTGCTAGAGAGAAATGGTTGAAATTAAGAGAATAACGGTTAACTTTGTGATATTATATTCATAACCATAGAATAGTTCGGGAAAAATACCAAAAAAAGAAGTGTACGGTTGTAGGAAGCCGACCTCAAAATATTTGATAACATTGCTTGAATGTTGACCCAGTGGTCCAGAGTAGATAATATGCCCACCAGTTTTCAGAACGACTAACTGCAATAGATTCCAAGTGGGAATTAAATGTAAATTGTCATGTTGATGCACACACATGGATTACACTATAAAAAAAATCACGAATTGAATGGTCTACATGAACTAACTTTGAATCTATCTTGATCATTCATTACTTCATTAGTGCAAGTATTGTTGTAGTTCAATAGACAGGGTAAAGTTGGAACTGAATGCTATTAAATGCCATGGAGAGGAATAATCTGAAAGATTTTAGTTTTAAGGCTCCAACACGATACTTGATAATCATATTACTTTCTAGCTTATAAGCATGAATCTGAATACAGTCCGATGGGACTAGTATTCATCTAAAACAAGAAGACAAACATGAAACCTAGCAATCAAATAAACTTTCAAATCTGCACATAATTGATCTAAACAACCATGTCTTTCAGTTTTGAGGAAAGTAACTATTCACTTCCAAGAAAACATGGTTCTAAATTGCATTCCGCTTCACATTGATTCAGTTAATGGAGGAAAAATATGACTTTTTCCCAGTGGCCACCACTCTTAATATATTATAGCCGGGGCTATCATCTATTCAATGGTCGTTACGTAATAAATTTCCTGTGTTCCAAAAGTTTGTTTGAACGTTAACTTTTTGTTAATTCAACATACCTACCAACACGCTTGAGCTAGGATTAATTGATTTTCACTTTCACTCTTATCAGCCAAACAGTTTCCTCATAAGTCAAATCTGCTAGGGGATAGGCCTGCTAGTGCATATTGAGCTTGCAATTCACAACTAGACAAACAATATGAACTAGGAATACAAACATATGGACTCAACACAATCGATCATGTCAACTAACGTTGTATGTTCTGTTACCTCCATACCTCTTACAATAGAGAACTCAGGTGTTGATACAATGTGAGGAAATGCATCGCAAGTTCACAACAAAAGCTCACGCTAATAAAGGATAGGCCCATAAGTATACTAAGCCTCATAGAGCCAAGGAAATTAATAAATAAATAAATCTTAGAAGACTTTAAATCAGGAAGAAAAGTATGTTCTGAAGCTTGTCTCTATGTTTCCCGTTTATAATAATTTTTCTTTTTCAGAAAGTTTTTGCGAGTACAAAACAATTGGAAAGTTTTCATATCCATACTTAACCCAGAGAGTTAAAAAATTCTATCAGTTGAAAAAGCGCTTTAGTTTCAAATCCTTCATTTCCGTTCAACATCCAAGTTGATTCACGTCGTAAGTACTACACTAATTGTGTTTCCTAAGTACTACGCTAATTGTGTTTCCTACCTCATCAAATGTTTCAAATATGTCAATACTTGGTTGGTGAATGGTGCAAACAATTGTTCTTCCCGTATTAGCCACATTCTTCACGGCCCGCATAACAATTGCAGCTGATCTTGCATCCAACCCAGTTGTAGGTTCATCCATGAAAATAATGGAGGGGTTTGCAACAAGCTCCACTGCTATTGTAAGCCGCTTGCGCTGTTCAGTTGATAAACCACTGACTCCAGGCATACCAACCAAATAATCTCTAATTTCATCAAGCTCAATGACCTCTAGGACCTCTCTCACAAATGCCTGCGAATATAGGCATCAACTATTAAAGTGAAAGTCTGTAACCATTTCAGAAGAACCTAAGGGTAAACTCAGCTTTTATGCAAATGAGAGTGATTGTTCATACAAATTTCGTTTTAGAATCAATTTCCGGATGCAGACGCAGCCAAGCAGAATAAATGATGGATTCTCCTACTGTAATTTGTGGCGAATGAATGTCACTTTGCTCACAATAACCCGAAATTCTAGCAAAAGTGTGTTGAACTTTAGGATATCCACCAATTCTAATATCTCCTTCAATAGTACCACTAGTTTTCCTTCCAGCAAGAACATCCAGAAGAGTTGTTTTACCAGCTCCACTAACACCCAGCAATGCTGTTAGAATACCGGGCCTTAATGCACCCGTAATATCACAAAGAAGTTGGAGTCGTTTTTTAGTGAAACCCCTTTCTCTCATTTCCTGTGATCAACCAACACAAAAGATCACATCAGGTAAGGTCATCCAACTACATTAGATATCTAATGGCAACAGAAGGTTCGAAAGAGATTTGTTTATGTGAATACCAATGGGGTTTCAATGTAGTATTGCACATCTTGAAACGCTATAGTCAGGGGCTCAAAAGGTAAAACCAGCCGATCTGTAAAATTTCATTAATCACCCTTGTTAATAGCAATAGGCATAAACTAAAGATGATTACTAGTGATTGAACCATGAAATTTCATATATAACAATTTCTTCTTGATTGCCACTAAAATGAAAAGTCCACCACGATACCTTCAGGAATATCATTTTATAGTGATCACTTTGATGTTTTCCATCATTGAAAACATTAGTGGGTTCTTGATTCATGTTGAAACACAAGACCAAATGCTAAACTTGAAAATGGTTTCCGTGAGGTAGATAAATATCACACCCTTTCTTGTAAATATGTGTGCATCTGTATCTCCTCGAATGGGGATTGAATGGGTACTATTATTGTTGTCACACCCCAAATTGGGAAATGACCGGCCGTGAACCACGAGGTCAAAATGGAACACGCAGCCTCAAATTAAATAAGCCAATAAACACCAAAAGACCATTCTTTATTATTAATTAAAATGAAACCAAATTTGTCTCAACATAAGCATGGGGAACACCATCCCATGAACCAAGCAATAAAAATTATTAACCAGTGATAACAAAATGCAATTTATCAAAAGGTTTAACATATGCGGAAGCGAATAAATAAAATGATAAATCTTGAATGCAACATCCTATGGAGGTCGACACAAAACTCCCCAAGATGCCACCAATTTACCCATACCCCAAAAATTACAATTATGCCAATAACATCCACTGGGCACCTATATAACAAATTGGAACCCCGCCATAGCACCAAATTATAGATAGAAAGATAATTATTATAAAAGAATAAGTAAATAAAATGCTAGGGCGTAACAATTGTTGTTCTTGTCGTAAGTGTGAAGCCATACAAATAAACAAGAAGAGAGTAACAATTTTCCAAGGAAATAGAATATTCAAAACTACCACTTAATCCAACCCCAAGGCCCATGTTTGCAAAATAAATCCAAGTTTGCTGCAAGTTTATCTATTCTTTGCTATTATGTTAGCTCCGATTTATATATGAAGTGCTCCATAAGAGAAAAGAATGAAAGCTGGGTTTTTGAAGGTTACTAAGAGGGAGCAGTTCTTTTTCTTTGGCTCCACGTGGGAGTAATTCCTCCTCAACAGCCCCAGTTCCCAACGTGGGGGTAATGGAAGAGAACTATCCATTGTGCTTTTATATATGTGATGCAGTGCATACAAAAAGGGGGGGCAGAGAAAAAATGAGAACACAAGGATTCACAAGAAAAGAGAGAGAAACATAGGAAGAGAGAAATTTAGACATCAATACGGCACAAAACAGAGGCAAAGAAAAGAAAACGGGACACAAACGAGAAATCTTACATACATGCATTAGGTGTGGCTTCCTCACCCTCTCTCTCTCTCTCTCTCAAATGAGACTTCTATATTCTCTGCTCAGAAAAAAATATATTTCTTGTGAAATCTGCCTAAGTTGTTCTAACGAGGATGGTTGCCATGACAAAACCTACGATGACTTGACTTTGATTTGAACTTATCCCGATTTCTTGTCAGACTAAAGGAATAGAATACGGATGCAATCTTGTCTCAAAATTAAAAAGAAATTGGATTCACATATGAGCTACAAAGGAGTGTGCCAACATCGTTCGGATGTTCCCTTCTTATGGTGATGCCACAAGTCCTAAATTTCTACGTCGTAGATGAATCCCCAAGGTTCACCAAATTGTCAAATGAGCCGCAAAGGTTCACCAAAATAAATTTACAAATCCAAACTATGATTAACTAGATTCCAGCACGAATTATAATAAATTGGATATGTAGGCAAACCACTCTAATGGACTGCAAGTTCCGGCAATGAATTTCACTTAGGACCATCATAGTTACCGCCGCCGTTCACCGGGGCTTCGGTTGCCGGTTCCCTGGTGAACCTTAAATTTCCACCATCCAAACCAAATACTGGAAATCGAACTACGTTTGCCATGATCCCAAATTGTGGGTGTGTAGGCAGCCAGCCCTGAAAGTAAAAACAAAAAAACTTCCCCTTTCTCATTCTCACGAAATGAGTCTAGCAGTAATAAATGGTTGGAATCAAAGGTCCCTTGAATGAAGGGATGCAATTAAAAGATATAGTTATCTTGAATGCGACCTACATATATAATAACTTATTTCTGTGAGATTTATTGTCATGTGAGTGAGATTGTGTTGAGCGACAAAATTTTTTTTTTCCTAAGAGTGATATTGAAGCAATGTGCAAAACTAACTAGGAGAGGAAGATGAATAATGGAAAAAGACAACCTTTATGAGGTTTTGACGTAGTTTTCTCGTAGCTCTTTGACTCTGCTTCTTTATCGGCACCATTGGAGTAATCTTCACTTCGTTCTATTTGGGAGAGCTTCTCATTTGAAATAATTGCACGTGAACTAGGAGCTGGATTTTCATTTTTTAAAAGGGATAAGAACATATCTCTCTAGGTTATTTTTAACTCAAGGAGAAAGCATTTTGTTGTGAAGTTGAACTTACGGTTTAAGAAGGTTAAGGCCAATGTGAACCCAATGTTGAAGAGCATTGCCAACCCAAGTAAGGCACCAACTGATAGCCAGAAGAAGGATCTCTTAAAGTCAAGTCCACGGCTTTCAAGTGCTTCTTTCCCTATGGTTGTATTCCCTGCCAATGTCTACAAAAGATGTACAAAAGCATAGAATGAAATTGCTGTCGTTCATTCAATAAACCGAGACAACTTGTTGTCGTTGAAGTTGTGAAATGCGAGTGTTGATATAACTGAATGTTGACTAATATTTGTCTAAATAGGCCTTAATGTTTATGGTTGTAGAATGAGTCCAACACTAAATGAATAACGAGTGAGCCACTGTATCAACATTCAATTCACTGAATTCCGACGCAGAAAAAAAATGCAGCTCGAAAATTTTGTCAAGTCCAGAGCAACAAATTTGCATCTAGCTAGATACTCACCTTTTGCCATCGTGGCGCCAGAAGTTCATTAACAGCGAGGCCTACTTCACCATAACTCAATGGGGAAACCCAAAATCCCCACTTCAACCACGTTGGCATAGAGGCTGCAAGCAACAAGAGGGCTTAACTTTGTATTCCTAAATAATTGTCCGAAACTCAACTTTGAAAGAGTAACTAGAAACTTACGTCTGGGGATAATGAAGCCACCGAATAAAAAGAAAAATAATATCAACAAAGAAGCACCTACAGTAGAAGCAACCATGGTGCGCAAAATAGATGCCACGAAACGAAACAAGGACATTGAAGCGAAATGATGAGCAAAAAGCACAACAAACTGTCGGAAGAACCTAACACACGGAGCAATGGTAAAAATGTATCAAGGCTCAAATACATATTTGAAGGAATGCAAAATATAATAATATATGTCCAGTAAAACTAACCTCCCAGGCTCTGGACTGTATCCTACGACATAATAAGTAAGAGAAGTCCAAATTAGGGCTTGGAACACTGAAAGAGGAACCTTGAGAATGGTGGATGGGATAGTGTATGCCCATGTTGGATAGAAGTACAAGTCTCTCTGTTTGTAGAAAACAGCAAGTCTTGTGACTGTCATGGAGATCTCCGGAATCCCATCGAAGAAAAGAATGATGAGAGAAAAGAACAAAGCACCCAAATAGGAGTTTGCATGAATGACATCAACACCCATCCGCGTTCTCAAGAATACAGTCATTGTGATACATGCTGTGATAACAAGCTGCAAAGAAGAAGAAATGAAGCTTCTCAAAGTTATTTATGGCCTTAAAGAAAAAGATTACGAATTTAGCACATAAATGAATGAATGTAAAAGGTTGTATTGAAGAAAAAAAAAAGTGAGGATGAGCGAATAAGAAATCTCCAATCATAACCTGAATTGTTTTGAATAAATAAATAAAAGAATTCCTCCTCATAAGAAGGTATTCCCTTGACATGCAAGCTCTAAATAGCTCCCATTTAGAAAGTGAATACTTGCTAAATGAAATTGCCTTCTTATGGCTCTGAGACTTTGTAAATGGCTTTGATAGGTCCTCATCTAACTTCTTCCCAAAAGTAGATTCCTTAAATTTCTTGCAAAACAAATCAACAGAAATGTAACTCCAAAACTGTTCATCTTGGTGCCAGTACTGTGCTTGATCTTTTCTAGATATAACCTGTGACGGAGTCAACAAGTAATGAAATTGAAGAAACTAAGAGCACAAAGAAGAGCTCCATATGAGCCACGATAGACTTACCTCTTGGAGGAAGTCAGCAACCCCTTTCCTTTCAGGACATCGAAACCCACAATCCTCAAAAAATTCCAGAACACAAGTACGGGGTCCATGATACACAATCTTCCCTCCTTCCATCAAGATGATGTCGTCAAAGAGATCAAATGTTTCTGGTGCTGGCTGAAGAAGTGCCAGAAGTATAGTAGCCTCGGTGATATGTGCTAGTTGTTTAAGACAAGCAACAATTTGATATGTGGTGGAACTGTCTAAGCCATTTGATATTTCATCCATAAAAAGAGCCTTCGTAGGACCTATAATCATCTCGCCTGAAAAATACAACAAAATTGTTTCCCCATTTAAATACTAATGCAAGTACTTGAAAGGTAGCGACAAAATATTTTTCGAAAGACTTGGACCAATGGAAACGAATGTGGTCGCAAGTTTGAACTGCATCAAACTCAAGCATTCAAACTCCCTGTATTCCATATCCAAAAAAGAAATTTTTGAAGACTACCTGTAGTCAATCTTTTCTTCTGACCACCTGAGATACCTCTTCTCATGGCATCTCCAAACAGTATGTCAGCACATATATCAAGTCCTAAAATCTGAGTAACCATGGAAACAATGAAAAGGTCGACGGGTAAGGCATTTTCCAAGCAATGACATAGAAGAAGATCAATGCCAGCTCTGCCAAAAGAATTACTTTCAAAATGTAGTCTGTCTGAATAGTAGTCTCCTGTCCTCCAATAGAAATCGCCTGGGACAAGCAAACACTACAACAGATAAGCCATATCAATGACATAAAGATACGAATAAATCAAACTAACGACCTAAACATTTTGCATGAAGTTTATGTCAGCTTGCATTTTTAGATGCTTCTCATGCATGTAATGAAGTTCTTGACTTGCACAATATACGATAGAAACAGCATCTGATCACATTGTCAAGCACACAACTACTATCGTGGTCCTAAGTTTATTTTCTGTTTTATTGTAACAAGCTCCCAATCATAACTGTTACAGAACATGATGCAGTTCTACTATATGTTATGTTGGAAATAAAACCATAACAAAATTTTGTTTTTGCAAAGATTAAGCTTGCTAGTTTCTATCTACTATGGTTTCTCCTGCAGTCTTCTTAATACTCTATCATTGAAGTAGGAGAAGGTAATGAGGGAATCTGAGTGCCATTTGGTTCAACCCTCTTGCAGAAACTATTAGAATAATTATGAGAGAGAGAGAGAGAGAGAGAGAGAGAGAGAGAGAGAGAGAGATTTTCTCTTATAGTCACCACATATAAAGAGAAGCATCTCAATCACCAGTCATCGTGTTCCTGCATAACCAACAAAAGCCTGTATGCAGGCTGAAGTTTGCCATGAGGTAATATTATCAACTCTGGACATGTGCTCCTGAAACATTTTGGCAACACTAGAAACAAGGAGAAAAAGAAGACAGAAAGTAACAGAACCTTCATGTAAGTATCTACATCTGGGTCTGGAACAACTCCAGCCTGTTTCTCCTTTTTGCTGACCTCAACCATAATCTCTGGGTAGTTATATGCAATTAACGTAACTTATATCAGGGCCATCATATTACAAGCAATTAACAAAAACATGTTTGCTGAGAAAGAAAAGATCCTTTGTTTGCTCAAGGCATGCATACCTCCTCGGCTTCCAACCCCCTGACAGCGAGCTGAAAAATCAAGTGTTTCCCTCACAGTCATTTCAGGGATGTGTAGGTCATTTTGACTTATATAAGAAGAAGATTTCTGGGGAATGAACTCTTCCAGTTTAAATCCATTGTAAGAAACTTCCCCGGCAACCTGTTGCAGAAAAGGATGAACAAATACGAAGTATGTTCAAATGGAGGAATTATAAATGGAAGCAGCTCTTGTAACTACCAAATTATATAGCTCAATCTATCGAGCATTAGTGTGTAGAATGTTTAAGTCATACTCGATGCAAAGAGAGAAGTAATAAATTCAACAACAATGGTTACATCTTGTTTCTTATGGCTAAATTAGAATGTGTTTTATGCATTTAATCATCCACGTTAGGCACAAGAAATTCATAAGCACAACTTTTCCACTGTTGATCAAGTCAAAGGTAAAAGCTGTCCAGATTCCGAAGTGTAACCAAGATGGCATAAGATCTTGTTCCTTTTACTAATGGGTGATGCTTAGAAGCAACGCTAGCTAAGAGCCCAGCAGAATCAAAGGTAAATGCAAGAGAACAATCAAACTTGTTTCATAAACTTGAATAAACCATACAGTGCGTGTTTCTTATGTACACGATTATACTATATACTATAATCTGTGTAAGAAGAAGACATCAAAAATTAAAACCTGCCAAACTCAAGTTTTTAAGTCCAGCACACAGCCCCATGAGCTTTACTTTGGGGTAAACCGTGCAGATTTGCACTTTTAAGAATCGTTATTCTAATGTTTGTAGAGGATCTTCCACATTCCTATTCTTGTGCAATGCTTACTTGTCAGGAAGGAAAAAACAAGGTACCTTGAGAGATTTGTCTAGATTTCCAGAAAGTGCTTTCAATAGAGTAGTCTTCCCACATCCCGGAGGACCAAGCAACAAAGTCATTCTGCAGTATTGATAGAGTACACTTGAGCAGAATGATAAAAGTACAACATTTTGAACGAAACAATTGACGAGAATGATTTCTTCTTTAGCCGAGTATCTTTCATGAAAAGGAATACATATTTGAATACAGGACCAATGTCAGTTTATTAAGCAGATAACACTAAGTTGAATCCCCAGTATATTTCATTGCCCAGAGTAAACTCAAATGAGTTTCAATCAATAGTCCAACCTCACAATCACTATAACGATATGCATGCCAAAGGTAATATACATTCATAGGAGTCCAAACTCCAAATTCAGAAATTATCCACCCCTATTCGTTTTGAGCTATGAAGGAAAGGATGAACCAGTAAAGTGGACCTTCCAATTAAAGGCCAAAACACAATAGAACACTTGGGAGAACATATGTGGTTTGAGTTGTTTTAGTTGACAAAATTAGGAGTTCTGGGGTATCAACAGATACCCATTCACTTTGAAGCAATCGTGTTTCCTGTATGGCAAGTGAAGTATAGTAAAATGAACTTAGCTTCCAATAAATCAGACCTTCCAGGCTTAATGATACTGTTGACATCATCAATGATGGTTATCTTGGCCTCCTGCGACTTCAAGCCAAGTAGCTTGACACAGTCCTGTAAAGACAAATTTGAATAAATTAATCAAGGTACGCATGTAAATGGAAAACGGGCGGACCAACTAAACTCAAGTGCAGCTTCTGGACATTAATTATCCAAAAAGGCTCCACATATTTGTTTGTGCAAGAAAATAGCCAGTCAAACAAGACATGTAAGAATGCCGATAAAAAAAAAAAAAACCAGACAGGTAAGAATTCTTTGGTAATCTGTGACTTACACACCCATAAACCAGCGAATCACTCAGCATTTGGCTTAAGAGCTAGCCCCTATAGTCTTAAACAGATATACAAAGACTCATTTCACACTTCGCCTAGCAATGAGTTCCATGAAATTGAGTGAAGTAAGAAATTTATACAGATTCTTAGCCATCTATTTCAACCTGCCAACAAATATGAAGTTAGAAAATGTCCATGTTTACAAATTTTTTTTTATCAAAATTCAATCTTAAACCTCAAAATTTAATAGGATAAACTGGATTGAAATATAACAGGTAAAGTATTGTCGTTTTGGGTCCAGAATCAACTCATATCCATTAAGCCCTTTTCCAGAGTCAAGACACAATAGTCATTAGCAGGTAGTGAAAACCACCCAATCCATTCACACATGATTAAGAAAGCTTTAATTTACTTGAAGAAATTAGATACTTACAGAAACAATGTTTTTTAGCGAATTCCATAGAGTAGGAAGTGGCTTGCCGCGAACCACCTCACACTCTGCTTCCACTCGCAGATTTTCATATCTCACTTCCACACTCGGTAGTTCTACACCAACCCTACCAGAATCAATTAAAACCCCAATAACCCATTAGTAGATCCTTAAAAGACAATCACCAACAAGTATGTCTATACAGACAATTAGAGATGAAAATGAAGATCCAACAACAAAGATAATGAATAAACATTTTCTAAGGAAAACCTGTGTCACGTTATGCTACGGCAACACGTTGGGAACCTATGACTTTACCGGTCTTATGCTGTTTGACGAGGAAAAATTGGAACATCCATTCCATTGATTGTATAAATTCGTGAGAATACACATAATGCATGTGCAATAAAAGATTCTCCATCCAGCTAATCTGTGTCGACTCTCGCTTATCTTGTAGTTGTCTATTATGCAACCATTGGCCTGTTTGTGTTCATGAATATATGCAACAAGGGGGTATCAACATATAACCAAAAGATGACTTACTTATCTACCCTGTTTCTCATTTTCTTCAACAATCGACGGTTGTCACTCTCAACGTGTTTTATGAGTTTTTCAACAAAAATCTGCCGTTCTAGAGCGTCAAGCTTAGTAACGTCAACTACCCTTTTTCCTTGACCATCAACTTTGCTTCCATCACTTTCATCGAACAAAGATGATCTTAACCTCTCAAATGTAGGCAGTCTATCAATCTTGGCCCATTGCAAGGCACATTCATCATCAACGTCAACCTTTACAGAATTCAACTCCGAACTGCTTCTGGAGCTAGAGATATTGCGCCGCAACGATGATCTCAAACTCTTTCCTATCTCTGCCAGCTCAATTCTCAGTGATTCTATCTCATCATTACCAACCAATTGAGCCATACTGCATAAACTGGGAGGGGCTCAAGAGGGATTGTAGGACATGAACAAAAGGTAGATGTATATACTTACATAAATCCACACATATGGATATATGTAAATATAAATTTTGGGAGTCTTTGTGAGCCTCTTATTCTTCTTGTTTAAACTGACATAAATCCACACATATAGATTATGTAAATAAGAATTTTGGGATTCTTTGTGAGCCTCTTATTCTTATTGTTTAAACTAAAAGGGTTCATGAGGTAAGCCCAAGCATCATGCTTATTATTCTTAATAAAAAGCTCGAAGATGTTATACTGTATTATGTAATATATGCTGTAACGCCCCATGCAGACCATTGGCCCAGTACCTTGATTTGATCCACTAGCCACACCACATGGCCCAAAATGCTTAAGCCCAAGGTACTAGTAATCTCTTACATGGTTTGTTATATTCCAAAGATCACTCATGTAAACAACCAATGTGGGACTAAACACCCTTTACCCCCAAATCCGGGGTATTACATATGCATAACATGAAGTCAATGTGACGGAAGGAGAGAAAGGAAGTGTTTCAATTGCTTGTATTTGAAGCCTTCCGCAAATGCCCCAAGCAAAATGCTCAAGTACACAATGAACTCATGTTACAATGGAAAGGAAGTTGACTTTCCAGTTAAACAAATGCTTTATCCTCGGAATTCAAATCTTTAGCATTAAACTGGTCACTTTCGCATCTAGATCATAAACCAAGACTATCAGCCTACTTTAATAACACGGACACCGTGAGCTAATTGCACCTCATGGTGTAGGCTCAGTTATACATATATAGACTTCCATAATTCTGGACACATCGCCGGCCATGATGTCAAGAAGAATATACCTTACAGTTTCTATCTTAGCACACAGTATGTTCTCTATTTCTTTCTCTAATTAAAGCATGGTCAAAGATTTCGACGCAAGCATAAATAGGTGTGGCCACAGTACTTAACACCGTCAAAAACGCGCAAAACATTACATTGCGCTAGCAACCTAAGGGCAAGGCCAGCCACTCACTTTTTGGGACACTAAGCTAACTCTTCGATGAGCCTTTAACCTTGTCACATACAGCAAATAGACATGACCATAAACTCAACTTCAAAAAAGAAATCAATAGTATACCTTGCTACATACAAGCAAATAGACATGACAATAAAATCAACTTGAAAAAAGAATCAATTATTCAAGAAGATTAACAAAAATAGTAATCATTCCAAACGGCACTTTGTTAACATTCCCACGCCATCAACTAAAACAAGTTATTTGATGTAAAAAAAAAAGGATGACATGGTCTAAGAATTAAGCAGACTTGAATACTAAATACTTTAATCTGGACATCATGATAATTATTCGAAATTGACAAGTCAACTAACACTGGCAAGGAATCAGGAATGTACCTAGCCACAATGGCAGATGACTGTCATGCCAGAGTGGAACCGCTCTCTCCGGTTCAAAGACCCAGGTAAATGAGTTGAACATAAGCATAAATGCCTTCATTGAACAGAACCAGTGTTGATCCACAAATTTTCTAATAGTTGATGAGTTGAGTAACTGCACAACAGTGGAGGGAGTCGGGGAGGGAATTTAAAAGGTTTGGGAAACTGGTCTTGCCGTGGACATAGGGTTTGCTCCCACTTAAACGTCGAAGGTCATAGGTTCCATTCTCATCTTTGGGTTATGCCGCTCGATTCTCATCATTGGGCTATAGCCTTTCAAAATTAATCGAGGTGCACGCCAGAACCCGGATGTCTGGTTATGGGAAAAAAAAATTGAGTAAGGAGTATGCGAAGGTTTGGACATATTGGGGGTTTACACTTGGCAAATAACACATTTTGCCACATCATCATGGGTTACATGTAGTAATTAGGTTACATGGAGTAAAAATGGGATGTAGATAGAACTTGCCTTACGATTTGGGTTAATTTTTAGTATTTGGGCTTAGATTTGGTAAATAACTAGGAGTTGGGATAAGTTTGAATTAAATTGCTAGTTGTAGTAGTAAGATTTTAATAGTTACTACAACATAAAGAAAGGGCGGATGATGGGCCCCTAATATTGTATATATCCGGGCTCATCTAGCTCGTTTAGATCACACACACGCGCGTTTTAGCGCTTGATATGATTGATGTTGCGCAAAATGTGTTTTTTGTAGTTTCAGGTAAAACCATGGAATAAAACGCATTTGAAGCGCTCCGGGACGAATCCCAAGGATCCGAGGTCCATGTGTTCCATGTCATCCCACCACCGAGCCTCGAGAGCCTAGACACGAAGATTTGGCTAAGGCTCGGGAAGTTTCAAAGGACACTCGATCAAGCCGGAGGGCTAAATCCGTTTCCAAAGGCTTGATAAGACTCCCGGTTATATCCGGAAGTACCCAAGGTCCCTCAACGCCGTGAGGACAATCATCGAAGCTTAAAAGTCGACTCAATGAGCTTTGGAAGGTTCAAGGAAGGCCCGAAACAAAGGAACAAGAAATCTGGAGTTATGAGCTTCGAGGAAATCCGACACACGGATAGGAAAAGGCTCATTTCTCTCAAGATACAAATGCCATGAAGATGAGGTCAATTGGGTATGAAAGTAGACTCATAGAGCTTTCCAACGGTTCAAGAAACACCGTATTCCGAGTTCGGACGAAGTCGGAGCGTGCCCGCGAAGTTGGTTCAGCCTGAAGCAAATCTGGGTCGACCCAAACATAATCTGGGTCGACCCAAACATTTTAGTGAATCATCAGAAGGTTTGGGTCGACCCAAACACAATCTGGGTCGACCCAAAAGGGCTTCGTCCAGTTTTTTTGGCCAACTTTTCAGACCTTCCATTTATGGAAACTATCACCTTTATGGCTATTTTTGGGATATTTTGAGAGAGAGAAAGACCACTTTGTATATATCTCTCCTCTCTCCTCTCTCCTTCATTTTATGCTTTAGTCTATTTTTAGTAAGTTTGCTCTCTTCTCTCTCCTCCATTGTTGTGGAGGATTGAAGCTTTATTTTCTTCAAGAACACTTGTAAGGTTAGCTGGTATTTCATTTCCTAGTTTGTTAATAGTGCTTGTAATCTCGGGATCTTTAGATAAATCTAGTTTGTTCGTATTTTTACCGGTTAAATCTTATCTCTCCTATTTTAGTCTTTTCCTTTGAAAACTCAAGTAAGTAGTGTTTGTGTGTGAATTCTCCAAGGTTTACGGTTGTAGGCAAGTGTAGGATCTTCATATAAAATCAGTTTTTAGAGTTATATGTCATGTTCTTTATTTCCTTCAAGTTTTTAGTCATGATTCTCGTAGTAATGATCGAGTAGTTTACGTAGGCTTGG
>JAXBDA010005794.1:0-23066 GCA_036023075.1 Gaultheria prostrata
CCGCCTTCCCCTCCCCCTCCCTCCCCCCCACCTCCTACTCCTAGTTCGCCCAATTCTGGAATTTCAATCTCAGTTAATTTGTCCGGAATTTCAGTCTCAATTCCGTAAACTTTACTTTTTTTTACGTTGAGTGAGTGCGATTTCGCTAATGCATCATTGATCATAAGCACATCACAGCTGCATCCAATAACCTACATGGCTACATTGTAGCTCATGTTTACCAGCAGCCAAATGCATGGAATATGTAATTTCTTTCTTCTTCTTTTTTTCCTGTTTCTGCAGATTCGATGTACTAATAATCTTGTTGATATGTCATACAATGTATGTTTGTTGTATTATCATTTTGATCTGTATATTTGTTGTTTCATCTAGTCGGGTTGTTTTCCCCACTCATTCCCTTTTAATCTTTGTAATACTTCAATGATTAATAAAGCTGTTTGCCTTTAAAAAAAATTCATTTTCCGGAGGTAATAACGGATAATGAGCCGTTTACTTTCTTATGTGCACACATGTTGTGTGGGGCCCATGCACATAGCCACATACATAAATGATCTGGGTTGTTTATACTGTGGAAAATCATTTTTCCTATGCATTCATGTGAAATCAGCTCAATTGGATATATGGTGAGTTAGTGATTAATCAATTGGTTCAGAATTTTAGACTCAAAATTCTTAACTAAACATTGGATATTTCAATCATGTACTTAGGCATATCTGATTGAATTGATTTCTTGCATGAGCACGGTAAAAATTAATTTTTACTAAATGAATGGCTCAGATCATTTGTAAAAGACATGAGATGGGAGATCGTTGTTGTTAGCGCACAAACCAATCACACGCACACAATATAGAATACGAAAACAGTAAAGAAAGAAGACAGCAAGATTTTACGTGTTTCCCCAAAATCCGGGTACGTCTACGGGAGCGAGAGTGAGTATGTTATTCGATTGAAAGTCTGCTAAGGTTTTTACAATAGGCAGTATTTATAATGTCTACTCCTATTCCAACCCTGATTCACCACACTATACCGCTCCGCTCCCGTACAAATAGGCAGTCTCTCCGTTTCGCTTCGCATCTGGCCTTCATTAGAACTTCCCGGTACCTCTCCATATGAGCCACAAGTTCCAACAACTGTTCACCGCGCTTAAACTATCTGTGGTTGAGTCTCTTCTCCCTAATTGAATTGGTCCACCCAAGATATGCTCATCTGTAGATTGGTTGCAGTTATAGATGAATAAATTTCTGTTGAACTCAATTTATATGTGTGCATACCTATGTTATCATGACATTATTAATTAGACTAGTGAAAGTACACATGCTTTCCACGAGGAAGTTTGTAAGTTATTTTTTTCTCGAAAGCATCCAATTCTTTCCTGTATTATTGCATCGTTACTCCGAAGAAACGATGTCAATAATTCTTTGGTTCTTTCGATCACTTTTTAGACTCGGTATTCTGTCTGCCCTTCGCAAACAGAAGATCATTCGATCGGGCTTCGTTGTATCCTTGAACAAATTCGCTATCAACCCGGTGCACACCAAACAGTGGGGGCGAATACTGTTTTCAGAAAGCGACATCGTAACGTGCCTCGAAACAAGTTTTATCATCAACAAGTTCAACTTTTGCGGAAACTCCCGGATTTTGCACCAACATAGACATTGGGTAATACTAACACACATGCCTTGTACACTATTGTTTCTACATATGGTATACAACAAAAAATTTGGAAAGGGGAAGAAAATGAATTGATGTAGAGAAAGAAAATTGGGGATCTTTGGGCTACCAATTGCCGTTTCAGTTTCCTCTGGTCTCGTACCGGGTGAGATAGCTTGAACAACAGTTTTCTTTGTTGGTTCGGATCCTTCCATATGTTCAATCCTTTTTTAGCGATTTCCCCAGAGATCTTTATCAGTAATGCAACCTTCATTTTGCTCATTCATGGATATTGGCCAATAAAAGACATCACAAAATTGAGAGGCCTCATCGGACGGTTGCAATTCATACAGCGTACATTTTTTATTTTCTTTTCACTCATGATCTGGTCTGGTCGACTTGATCATGATATTTCACTCATGATCTGGCCTAGTCGACCCAAACATGATATTAAAGGATGGGACCTTTTCTCGCAACTCTATGTTCCACCTTTTTACTTCAAGATGTTCTTTATGCGCCTCAGCCCTCTAAAAATCTCATCTCTGTTAAAAAGTTTGCTGAGGATAACAAATGCATTCTGGGGTAGTTCGCTTTCCCTGCCCTTTGCATTATCCTGAGCCTAGACACACCGTTTACCCTTTTCGATTCCGGTTGCCCACAAAAACCACTCGGACTCATCTAGTTTGGAACAAGAAGCGGTAGTCTCTGCCATTGCAAGTCCTTCTCCTTCCGCTGAAACGGCATTTTTTTGTTTTGTTTGTTCGAACGAAATCATGAAGAAACTGGAATCCGGAGGGAAAAAGTATCACCCGAGATGCCTATTCCCTCTACATTTTTTTTACATCCCGTATGCATCGGGATAAAAACTTGGTGCGGATTTGATATCCCATCCAAATTTAGAAAAACAAACACCGAATTTTGAATCCTACGAAATTTGATATCCTATCTCACCCTTCAAATTCCCCAAACAAAGAAGGCCTAAGAACATTTTTAAGAAGGCAAAATCTACATATTGCCTAATGGGTGGTCGATGGTGCTATACACGCTCCTGTTGCTTTGTACACGCGCCTGTTGCCCATGTTGTTGCTGCAGCTTTACCAGATAGAAAGGACATGATGTAAAGGTATATATGATAATGGCAATAGTATCCTCCAATTCTTTTACTCCTCAGGCACATTCTTCTTATTTTTCAATCTCTTTGTTTTTATCTTTTTTAGGAGTAATAGTTTTCCATTTTTTGTGGATACACAAAGTGGAAAACTATTAAATTGAGTCTTGCTATCATTTTTAATAGTTTTCCATTTTTTATTTTTTGTGCTCACTACTTACACAATAGCAAGACTCAATTTATAGACCCATCAACAATTTCTCTCCTAATTAAATTAACCCTTTTCACCCCTACAAAAAAAAGGGCTTTTAGAGGCCGGCTCCGTTTTTTAGCTCCGTACCCATTCCACCGTTTGAGCAAGATATATGAATTTTCCACCGTTGTTTTTCCACAGCCACATCTGATAATTTTTTTTTTATAACCAAGTGTCCGGTAAGCTTTCACACACCTCAACTAATTCTAGGAGAACAATCCCACCGTGGTTTATCCTTTTTTTTTGTTTAGACTGTCATAATTCCGTGGTCAGCTTACGCTCACCTCGACTAATTTTTTCTCCAATACGGCTTAAGGCAGACGAACCACATTGGGATTAGGCAATTCATAAAAAATTACTTACAGTCTGACCCAAAAAATCAAAACCTCTTTGGTTTATTCTTGTGGGATCTAACAGTGGATCCCTCAAGCTGTTGTACATTTTCGGTATCATTTATTTATGTATTATTTATTTAATATTTATTACTATAATTTTTAGGACTAGTCCTTATTCTTGAGTATAGGAATAAAAAAAAAATACACTATGGATTTGTTGATCTACAAACATGCTTTTTCAAGCCAAAATATGTTTGTCCATTTTCAAAAGTCAAAGGATAAAGTAAGAAATAATTAATTTTGATGATGTGAAATGAACAAGCACAAAAAGTAATGGAAAAATATTGGAATCCCCAAAACAGACTAATAAATCCGAACGGATGGAGTATCATTTTTAACTTCTCCTTTTGCAGACTAAAGTTATTAAAGTTACTTTCAATTTTTTTTGGGTCTTGTTATCGTGTGCCCACTAGGCATACAATAAGCACACACAAAAAAACATGCGCTACAGTGCACCTATACTTTTCAATACATCTACACCTATTTTTATATATTTTTTTTTACACATTTTGATATAAACTCACTAGCATGTGTTAGCATATTTCTTTTCTTTTTAAAAAAAATTAAGAGACATTGTTTGGAGAGAAATATAGTGGGGAGTGAGTGTAAAATTCTTAGAAACAAAGGTTAAGTGGCAGCTCAAAAAAAAAAAGAAAAAAAGAGTTCAAAAAAGGTTGGGTGGCATATATCTCTTGTACAGTACTGGAGTAGTTGTGTTAGAGATTCAGATGGTTACGCATAAGGCTTAGTAAAAGGGTATTATTGTCCTTCCACAACAAGGGCACAAATAGCAATGAACAATTACAATGGTGGAATAGTACTGGCTTACAGTTTGGGGCAGAAGTGAGAGAAAGTACTTGTTTAATCTCATTTTGGACCACCCAATGGGTGATAAATAGCAAAACCCTTTCTTCTTTTTTCCAAAAAGCTAGTGTTTATTGGATAAGGAAAGTAAAGTCATGTGCAATAAAGGTCACCTTCTAGAGATGGAGACTCTCGTGCCTCCACTTTGCTCTTCCTTTCCACAAGCCCCCATGAAAATTGATCTCAATCCAAGCTTCAGGTGGAGGAACCCATTGCAGCATGATCAGTAATGTCATTAATTAGAAGTAGCATTCAAAATTCCATAACCCTCTCTTCTTCTTCTATTTTGGAAATTCTTTTAGAGGAACCTCAACCAAAGTATGCTCTACATGTTTCTGGGTTTCCTCTATCATTTTTAAGGACCACATCATCATTGCACTTCCACAAACCTCAAGTAATAGATGCAACAAAAGTTTGATTGGTCAGACCATTATCCCGTGCACATATCAGACCACCAAAGCTCAAAATCAGAATTCGGCATTGCAGTCACATGTAGACCCAAGGGGCAGATGTACCACACAATCCTAGCAAAATCACACTTAGTTATTAAGCATCAAACTTTCCAATTTATTCCCACACAACAGGTTGCAACTTGCGCGGTAGGAATTCGACGCTTTGTCAAAATGACTCTAACGTACAACTACAATGCGGCTGCACTTCTATAGAAAGTGCTTTATCTAGCTCTGCGCTAAAATCTTCCAAACAATACTCAAGTCAATGGAAAAAGAAACTCGTTTTCTTTATGTAATTGCGGTAATTTAATTTCTATCAATATGGCATCAGATGAAAGAGTATATATATTGAATGTTCATTGTGCCTTGTGGAGGTGAGAATAGATTCTAACATGCTGGAAATTCACAGTAATGTCATGTAAGGGCCTAAAATTTCAAGGAAGACAAATAATTTAGTAATAATGGTAAAAAAAGATATACAAAAAACCTCAATTGTAATTAACACAGAAAACTTACAATGATTTCTTGGCAAACCATCATGCACCAGCCAGGAACTTATCTTGGGATTAATTCAAAGGCTAACATATAAAGAACGTAAATAGTGTGTCGCATCAATTATAAGAACCCAAAAGATAGATGACAAAAAAAAAAAACTTATGGATAGACTGGGTACACTCTTTGGTGGAAAAAGGGAAGTCATAAGAACTGAGAAACATGAATTTGACACAAACAAAATTGGGTTACGTACATATAGGTTCACAAGATAAAGGTAACGTGCTGTTTAGGGTCATAGTAGACACATAAAAACTAATTGAATTTTCCAAAGAGAGGGATTTCAAGAGTAAGATGTAAAAACAGGGGCATCTAAATTCAAATAAAAATTGGCTCAAATCCCAAATTTAAGACCTATTCCTACTGTGAGACTAAGGTAAGGTAGGGATGGCAAGAGGTAGGGTGCAGATCAGGAAACCCTATTCTACCCCATCCCCAATTGGGAATTTTTTCCCCATCTCCTTCTCCATACCCGCCTCCCATTAGGGATCGAGTATATTCAAGTAAATTCATATCCAAACTAGTTGAACAAAAAAAAATGATAAGATTTAATTTATGTGTCCTACAGTAACAAAAACAACCATTTAAAATAAAATACAATGGAAAGTTGCAAAGAAATATAATCTGCTAAGATTATAAAAAAATTTAACAACTACTATCATTAAACTTTTTTTAGCACTAAAGCATGTACAATTTTAATCCAGAGCAATATACACAAATTATAAATATACGCATACTTATATACACACATATACATTTATATAATATATGCCTGCTTATGACTACCACAAAATAACAATGAGCAGGCCAATATTTTTCTCCTAGAAAGCCAACCTAATTTTGTCTTGTTGGGCCTCTGAAGCTCAAGACTAATGACCATTCCCACTCCAGTCTCAAGGAGGACTAGATCCATTCAATTTCTCAATGGTTGGATCTACCCGGGTTCAAATAGATGATCAAAGTCATTTATTTTATAGAATTCATCAGATATTTTAAGTTTGTAAACACACATGTTAGATCGAATACCGATAACTAATAGTTTGAATCACACTTATTTTTTGAAAAAATGAACTTTATCAAGTGTGCACAAAGAATTTTTATGATACTGTAAATGAGATCTAAACATGTAGTTATCCATATTTGATCAACATAAATATTTTAAATATTGAATTAGTTTGTAAGATCTACAAAATGAACAGTTCCGATCATCAATTTGGTCTAATTATGAGCCCAAAAAATGAGAATCTCAAGCCTTGTTTGTTATGGGATTCGATACCCGGTATTCTCAATTATTATCCAATCATTATTCATATTTTCCTCTAATTATTATCCATATTTTTAAATATTATTCTCACTTCCCTCTCTCTCTCTCCAATTATTAATTCCTATTTCTCCCTTCAATCACTATCCAAAACCCAAAACCCAAACCAAACACAACTTTAAATAGTCCTGTCCTTGTGGAGAGGTTATGGAACCAGCGATAAAATATCCCCCAACTCCCAGTTCCCGCTTCTACTGGAAATTGAAAAGCATTCAAAAATTTCAAGATTGCGCCCCTTTCTTCTCCAAAAATTGATTTTGCGCCCCCGATGTCATTCTGCTCAGTAAAAGCAAGTAGTAGCTGAACTCAACCTTCTCTCTCCTCCCGATTCATCTTCCTCCGTCTCTCTCCCTCTAGAAAGCTCTGAAACTCGGGCAGAATGGGCAAACCGAGAGACAGAGGAGGAAATCCTCACCCTTCCCAATCTCTCTCCTTCGCCGAAGAAGATGAAGTTGTCGACGCCGCCGGAGGACGACGACGACCCCAAGTTCGCAGGAAAGCCAGTTCCGTCGGACGAAGCCAGGGAGAGGTGGCCCAACCGATACCAAACCAAGGTTCACCATTTTTCTCTAAAAACAATGTTCTTGATTTCGATTTGTGTTTAAAATTCGTTCTTATATTTTTGTTTACAGAAGAAGGTATGGACCAGTGGTAGATCGATCACGTAAGTGTTTATTTATTTTTATTTTCTGAAGATTTGTACACAAGTCGATTGTCGAGGTCATGAATTAAAAAATAATAATTTTCTGATCCAAAAGAAATTTAAGTCCCTAAATCACCTGTAATGGTTGCGTAACAGCCGTTAATTGGAAATGGGTTGATTAAGTAACGGGAACCGGCCATACGTATGTGATTTTCCATCACACAAGAATATCGGGTGTAACGGTATCGTATGACAGTTAGAACTTCAGACATGTTGGGGAAAACGGATGTGACTGTGTTTGTGGTTTCTTGATTTGATTGCAGTGCTGATTCAAGCGAAAATGAAGTTTTACAAGCAAAGTCTCACTATACCCAAGCTGTTATTGATGGTTGTACATTCAACCTTTATGATTATGCCCATGTAAAGGTGAGCTCTCTATATTTATGTCAGGCTTGTTTCTTTTATACTGGAAATTATCAAAGTGATCGTGCTTTTTGTGAACATTATACTAACAATTGCTGGTTCTGTAAACTCTATACTAGACATCTCTTACGATATATAGACATGTGTCGTTGTTTGCAGATTGATTTATCAATACTCACCTTCATTTTTTTGTTAATGTTAGGGCATGTGCAACAGTTCTTAGTGAAATTGCCATCGATACGTCTGGACCTATTTTCCATATTGCAACTCCTTGTGCTTGATTTAAGAATGCATTTGGTCATATTCCATTGTTAGAATCTGTGCCCAAGTACTTCAATGATCTAGAATGAGAATCCAAATTCCCGAATCAGTTCCCAAAATCTTAGCCAAACACCCGTGAAGTATTCCAAGATGTCTAATATGAATAGATCCATTTTGTAAAAAACAAACCAGTTTACCTCTTAACATATGGAATTCTAAGAAATGTAGGAGTGATTGTAAGACTTTGATACCACAGCTAAATCTTGTGTTTTCATTTACTAACAGACGCTTTTGACTATGTAAGTTGAGTTTGTGATGACAAATTAGAGCTACATATGTGTCTTATTATTGATATGTCCAAACTTTCCTCTTTTTATTACTTTATAGCTATACAGGTAAGTTGGGAGTGAATTTGGGAAATATGTTGCAACTGGCTATTGGTGTAGTTTAATTTCCAATGCAAGTACCTTTTGTTGATTCCTACAACTATTACTTATTTATAATATATTTCCAGGAATTGTTTGTGTTTCCATGTATTAAGCCCATTGTTTCCTTCTGTACTTCAAAAGTATTATGTTAGAAGATATTATGCATCTTGCTTATGCTTCGGTTTACAGCTAAATGGATAGTATTAGAGTGTGAAAGGTAAGCGTTGCAATTGCCGGTCAGTGTTTGTAACAAAACTCAGACATGATTTCTCGATAGGAATTTCCATGGAATGTGTCCTTTCTTATTGTTAAGGGAAATTCTAAAGTATTCCTGTTTGTGTGACAAAACCATAAAAGCCTTTTCATGATGAATATTTTAGCCTTTTTGTGGAGGATGTTATCATAGGGGGACTGTAATTAAAGTGATTTTGAAAATGTTATGCCGTTTTATGGTGTCAATTTGTGATTTTTGTCGTTCATTATTATTTGTAACGCCTTCGTATGGTAAATGTTATGTCTTCTTATGGTGAGAGTCAATGGGGATATGGTATCCCCAAACAAACGGCGGTACCTTAGAATCTCCCATATGTCAATGGAAGGTCCAGTTTTGGTACGTTCTGTTTGCTAATTTTGTTCTCATACAAAATTTTGAACAAAGAGCGGGGTTACTCTCCACATGTTAAAGTTGTTTAATTCTCAAACTATATTAAGTTTAACAAAGTGTAAGAGGTTGGCTTGCTAGCAAGGACATTGTTTGAACCTTGTTCACTTTAAAATTTGAATAAATTGTCTTTATTCAGTATACTTTTTTGTATTATTGTCAGGCATCTTTATTTATCAACTATATGAGGTTTATAGTTGGCTGTGGTTTCATGGGAAATACTAAATCACAGGCTATATGTAAGTCTACATGAGTTATTAAATGCAAACTTCTTTTTTGTTGTTGTGTGGTTTTACAAGGCTGATAAAGGAAAACCTGATTTCATCGCCAAGATTGTGGAGCTCTTTGAAACGATCAATGGGGAGTTGTATTTTTCAGCTCAATGGTTCTTTAGAGCTGAAGATACTGTGAGATACTTTCTTGTTTACTCAACAATTTTAATATTGATGAAAAATATCTCATTCACTTCTCATCATGTATTCGGTTGTTTCTAGGTAATAGACGAACAATCCAAGTTCATCGACCAAAAACGGGTGTTTTACTCAGATATTAGAGACGACAATCCATTGAGCTCCATTGTTTCGAAAATAAAAATTGTTGAGCTTCCAACAAATGTATGATCTTGACCCACTTTTACCTACTACTATCTACTTTTTTGTAATGCTCCTCCTATTTATTTCAACGTTCTTAACTAGTATCTCCGTGCAACAGGTGGATTTGTCTGAAAAAGAGAAAAAGATCTCATCCTCAGATTTCTACTATGACATGGCATACTCATTGCCACACTTCTCTTTCACCACTCTTAAGGCCACCATTGGTTAGTAGGATGCTCCAACTTGTAGTTTTTTTTATCATCGTTTGAAATAACGAGATAAATATTTGAAGTATTTTGCACCAAGAAGTAGGCATTTAGTTCTCCACAGTAAGGGATTGTGTTTTAGTAGGGTACTTTAACTGGTAATCTTGTATCAATTAAAGCGTTCTAACTCATGTTGTTTGTATGCATATCTCCAGAAAGTTTGAAGACAGATAGTGATGCATCCGCAATAAGCGATGCAAGTTCAAATAGTGCAATGGAGGATGCCGATGTAGATGGTGCACAAACTTCTAAAGTTTCCAGATTTAAAAAGTCTGAACTGACTTTACTCGATTTATACTCCGGGTGTGGAGCAATGTCGACTGGTCTTTGTCTTGGAGCTGCCATAGCCAGCGTGAAATTAGCCACTGTATGTCACTAAATGATTGAATGTCATTTTTGTAATATTTACTCCTTCAATACACACTTGGGCAGAGACTAATTAAATGTGGTTTTTGTACTTGGGGTTGTCAGAGGTGGGCTGTTGACTTGAATTCTGACGCATGCAAAAGTTTAAAGTTGAACCATCCTGAAACTGAGGTAGTATATTGGTCCATCTTCCTTAATTTTCTTATACTTTTACTTTCTTTTTTATGTCAATCACGGAAACATTCCAAAATGATTTAGGTGAGAAATGAAGAAGCGGAAGATTTCCTATCTTTGCTGAAGGAGTGGGAAAAACTGTGTAAAGAATTTCGATTATTGGATTCTGATAAACTTGATGAGTCAAATTCTGAAGTAAACAGCTTGGACAGTCATGAAGATGCAGATGATGATGATGGCCCTTCAGTTACCCCAGGAGAATATGAAGTGGAAAAGCTGCTCTCTATATGTCACGGTGACCCAAATGAAACCAAGAAGAGAGGGTTGCATTTTAAGGTACTTTCGTTAACCAACAAGAATTGTGGAATGGCCTTAAAAATAATACATGGCTCTGCTCTTTTCAAGTTATATAGCCGGCTCTCTGCTCTCCCTTTAGCCTACATTACTTAAATGATTTTCAAGGAAACCACATCAAGAGTTTAATCAAGCTACATTTTCATTCCCCTTGAAATCACAGTAGTTGAGCCTTGGCATGCCAAATGCTGGTTATCTCTCTTTGTCTATTGTTGTAGTTGTTTTATATGTACTTTGGATTTGCTTTGGGTAGCATGAAAAGTAAAGTTTTTTTTTTTTTTTTTCTGAGCTTGCATAACTAAGTATTGGTGAATATACAGGTTCTCTTTGTTATTTTCTTGTATCAATAGGTTACACAAAAAATTAATTAACTTTTATCCAAGCATACTGAAAACGTAGTTATGTCGATGAAATTTGCTTATTGTCCTGGCATAGCATGTTCTGTTGTGTCCATTATTCTTCATCGTTGTTTGCTTTTTTGTTCCTATCAATACTTAATAGGTTCGTTGGAAGGGCTATGGGCCTAGTGACGACACATGGGAGCCAATTGATGGTTTAAGGTATCTACGGTTACCATTTTATTGCTTTCTTACTATTAGCTGGCCATTCTTTCTAATAACCGTGACTTGTGCATTTCCATTTATGAACTTTTAATTTTGATTGTTTTATCAGTAATTGCAAGGACAAAATAAAAGATTTCGTGACAAGTGGGTTTAAATCGAAGGTTCTGCCTCTTCCAGTAAGTATTTGTTATACCAAATGTATAGCTTTTGTTTTTTATAGTTAGTATTGATCATCATCATAGATACTTGATTACGCTTGATTGTCTACACAGTCAAGGGAAATTTACTTGTCTTGCCTGTGCTATTTGCCTTTGGGCTTGTGCTTTTGACATACCCCTTTCTACCTTTCTTGTCATATCTTTTCTCTTATTTCCTTTTGTCATTGATGAACTTTGTTCAAATTTTTTATTTGGTTTGATCTGATGTTTCTTAGGGTGAAGTTGACTTTATATGCGGAGGCCCTCCTTGTCAAGGGATGAGTGGCTTTAATTGGTTCAGAAATGTAACTGACCCATTGAGCGATCCGAAAAACCAGCAACTGATAGTCTTTATGAATATTGTTGAGTTTTTGAAGCCGAGGTTTGTGTTGATGGAGAATGTTGTCGATATATTTAAGTTGGCTGGAGGAGTATTGGGGTGTTATGCTATTGCTCGGTTAGTTTCCATGACCTACCAGGCTCGAGTGGGCATACTTGCTGCAGGTTCTTTTGGAGTCCCACAGTGTCGTATGCGAGTCTTCCTTTGGGGAGCACGTCCAAATGAGGTAAGTCCATTTTTAGAATGAATATTCTACGGTTCATGAGATATATGTTGCTTAGAGGTTCTTTTCATGTTTCAGGTGTTGCCTCAATATCCTTTGGCCACGCACGAATTTGTTGGAAAAGGGGTGGTTAAAGTCGAACACAAAGTATAAATTGTTTTGCTTTACATAATGTTCGTTGGAGTAGTGTACAATTGTCATTCTAATATTTGTAGCTCCAAATTTAAGGAAATTCTTATCGGGGTTGGAAAAGATCAGTCACCTAACTTGGAAAAGAGCATTCTACTTAGTGATGCCCTCTCTGAACTGCCGGAGGTAAATGTTTTATTTGTTTATGACTAAGTTGTGGGTATACATTGTGACAAACCTCAACAATCACATAGATATCTCTTATTCAGGTAACAAATTTTGAAAATCGAGATGAAATGCCTTATGACTCTGATCCTAAGACTGATTTCCAGAAGTACATCAGAACAAAAAGGCCAGGTTTGTTCAGTTTTTCCCCCTGATGCTTTTTCAAGATAGTAAGAATGAATGCAAAATGAATGCAAAGTTGTCAATATAGGATACAAATTACATGTAGATTAGGATTAAGTAGCCTTTGGTTGTTTTGTTACAATATGAACTTATGAACTTGTCTCTTGTATCTCTCTTCTTTTCTTTTCCCAAGTCGATGGCTATTATTTTGTTGAATAAAATATATGGAAGTTTAAATGAGTTATGACTATTACTCATTCCAAAGCATATGTAGTGGAGTGTTGCATAGTAGTACAGGTTGTAGTCTTTGGTCCAAGAAACAAACACAATGAATAAAAACTATGACAGCGAATTATGTATGAAAATGGTAGCAAAAAATGGTCTCACTATGTCGAAAATTGTGTTTGTATTTCATCAACATTCTTTTCCTTCTCAAACTGCAAACCGGTTTGATTCCCAGTATTCCCTCAATTTTCCACAGTTCATGGTCTACTGAGCTTTGTTTTAAACCTCTTTTCTTGTTCAATCTTCTCAACTATTTGAGTAGTTCATGTAAAATAATCTTGAATGAATGAAAACAGGTGCCAGATTATGCTCTATCATTTGTTCGTGGAACATCAACCAAGTATGTGTATTTGTTTTCACAGGTTCTAAGGTTATGTTGCTTCATTTTCCATGTTTTGTAACATACCAGTTAAATAATGCAATAATGCAGGCCGTTTGGACGCTTGTGGTGGGATGAATTTGTACACACTGTAGTAACAAGAGCAGAACCTCACAACCAGGTTTTTTAGTCCTTTGCATCCACTTTCTCTTTCCAAGTATTTTGAAATATTGACCTTTTACTAACTTGGTTGAATATTCAAATTATTTGGATAGTGTATCCTTCATCCTGGGCAAGATCGAGTGTTAACAATCCGTGAAAATGGTCGGTTACAAGGGTTTCCTGATTGGTACAAACTCTGTGGGGATGTCAAAGAAAGGTATCTGTTGTTGTACAATGATAAAATTTCTACATCGGTTTCATTTTTCCCTTGGTATCTGATATTGGTTGTCTTCATCAAATTTGCAGGTATATGCAGGTAGGAAATGCTGTTGCATTTCCGGTATCTATTGCTTTGGGACAAATGTTGGCAAAGGCCAGCAAGGGTGTCCCTAGTAATGAACCAGTAACTGAGATTCCTGTAAAGTTTCCTTCTTGTCTTGCTCTACTGTTGGAATGAATAAAAGGTTCCAACGAATCTGAAGATGTAGACAACCTGATTATTGGTAGGTTCATTTTGCATGTTACTATGATATTTGGTGCTACTTATAAAAAAAGAGATATTTGGTGTTAACAAGCTGTCTTGAGAAATTTCAAGCATGACTTAGGAGTCTTATGCATATTGCAATTTAGATATTCAAATTACAAAATACACTCTTACGCGAATGTCTAACTAGGCATGCTGGATATGGATCTGGGCAAAGCTGCGAAGGCTTGTTGCCAAAATATGTGAAGTTATAGGATACGTGATGCACTTGTAGAAACTGGACTAGTCTGGCTGGTTCGACTTGATGTACGCTTGATCTTAATTTATCCAAGAGATTTGGGGACAAAAATGGGTACAATATGGGTAGATCTCTTGCTGCTAGAGTATCGTCAGTTATTCAGCAGGGGTTTGGAAATGGTGAAGTGGTAAACAGAGTTACTTGAGATAATACCTACATATGAGTTACGATTTTCGTCTTCTTCAGTTTGTTTGGTCCCAAAATTGAAAGAAATAGAGAATAGTTGGTTAATGTATTTACCCATCAATTTATGTCTCTTGTTTTGATCAGTTGTTTTTTTGTTCTCGATCCTTATGTATGCCATGGTAACTTTTTATTTTGTCTTTTGATCATACATGAAACAAGCTTAAGAGATTCTTTTTCTTCTTTTTTTCAAACATAGAAGAACCTATGTCTATCCTAACCTCACCCCAACCAATTTCAACTATGAGATTTGAACCTGCAACCTCACATTACTTATTACTTCTACACAATCCCTAGTCCAACTGTCTTAGTTAAGCTTAATAGATTCAAAACCATTAGGAATCTGGCATGTGAAAAAATCTGATCAATGGATAGCTTTACATAATTTATATCTCAAAGTCTTTAAGACGCCTTTGAAAAAAAGTAGGAACTCGTCGGGCAGGGTCACTTTTTCATGGGCTCATCCCAGAAAAAATTCAGGAGTACTCAAAAATACTTGTAACTTGTAAGTCCTGCATAATTGGTCAGACAATGCATTTTCAACAGAAGTTAAAACACAAAATGTATGAATTTTTTATTAATCCTAGAAACAATTTTATACCGTGGATCTATAAAAGAGGATACACAAGATGGAATGGTTCGATCAAAAAATGCATAAGAATCACGGACCCCAAGATTAACATCCCTAGATCTATGACAAACCATCAGACGACCATTCATGTTGAGTCCTATGTGCCTGAATCATTGGGTGACCTAATGATATGGTGGTTCACTAGCAACTTTTAAAATCTGGAAAAGTTTTGTTGGAAGGCATGCTTCTATGCTGTTATATGGTCAATTTGGTTAGCTTGAAATGCGGTTATTTTCAACAACAATTCTTCAATTGAGGTAGAGGAGGTAGAGTTGGCAAAGACTAGAATGGCCTTTTGGATCTATAGAGGATTTCGTGAGGTGCCTTGAAGGCATTAGGAAAATCAAAGTATAATTTTGCATACCACTTACTGATGCCAAAACTACAGGGGTTGTCCTAATTTTTGGGCTTGGGTCTTGAGTTATTTTCTGGTCGGTTTTCTTGTTTGGAGTTTTATTTGGTTGTGTTTGGTCTTCCTCATCTGGGTTGGGTTGGGTGTCTGTGGGGTGCTTGTGCATCTGTGTCTCAGCGTCCAGTGTGTGTGGGTGTTAGTGTCTCAATAATGATAATTCAATTTAATGAGATGTTTTTGGAGTTTACTCAAATGGAGGATGGCTGCTTCTACAGGAAATTGGAAGCACTATATTCTTATTGATGTATGATTAATAATTGCTGATATATCTGAAGCTGAGGACAGCTGCTGCTGCTGCTGCTATGTTAATCTAAGGCTAGGTTGCTGTCAGTTTGAGGAGGTTGTGCTATTTCTATGGAGGCCTGGGAAACTCTCTTTGTTAATCGTGGATGTCATTCTTGAGAAGATTCCAAAGTGCTGATTTGGTGGTTGCTGAAGACTTTCAGATACTGAAGATAGTTTGCTGATAATATACATATAGCAGATCATCAAGGTTCTGAAGTTGGAGATCATATACAGGGCTAAATTTGCAGCTATCAAAACAAGAAAGTTCATTTCATTTGTCTAGTAATACATTCTGGGTTCCTGCTGTTTCGTTTGGGAGGTTTTATTCCTTATTTGGAATCCTAGTTTGCTGCTACGTTTAGGCCTGGATGTGTTCTAGTACCTCACTGCTATGGGCAAGCCTCTTTCTCTGTAACCTTTTTCCTTTTCTTTTGCATTCCATTTAGCATTTCGCTGTATGTGAATGCCTTGCCTTACCCGTGCTCTTGTGCTTGGTGATGGCTCCTTTATCTGTATCTCGATGAACCATTAATTGAGTTTCAATAAAATTTTATTGCCTATCAAAAAAAATGTGATCCACAATTTCTTGCTTAAAATAATTCTAAAATGCCCAAAATTGACAGGGCATCTGTAAAACAAAATAGGAGAAAGAATTTCTCACATTATACTCTTTGCTGTTATCATGAGGAAACAAATTGTCATATTTATATACTTGATTACATTGACAAGTTCATATAATTTTGTCTTATTCTTTGGAATTTGCAATGCTTTCAATTAGCAAAGTTTCCATCAAAAGTGCCTATATTCTTCTTATGGGTTGAAAAGTCAAGAAGATAGTGTGTGGAGAAAGTGGAACAAAAGAAGATTAAACACAAGACATGGGGACTAAGGGCAACCCCAACAGCCTCCACAAATCTCTTCCTTCCTATTTTACCCAGGCAACCATCAAATTTGGGCTGCAATAGCCTCCTCAAACAGGTTGGCAAAATACAAATGTCTATAGTGCCTCCCCAAATCCCTCCCCATTTGGTAAGTCACTATTCACTTCATTTTCTATTTTTAATCATTTTTTTTTATCCTCTGCTAAACCTCTCTCCCTCTTCCCCTTCTTGACATCTTTCTTCACCAGAACAATCTGGGTTTCGTTCGACGGCGAGATCGGACAAGTAGCCACAGCAATGGGTGATCAATCGTCCCCATGGCAGTATGACTGGGTTTTGTTCGTTTTGGTCTAACAAAATGGACTGGTTTCGTTTGTTTTTGTAAATCACTATTTATCATGACAATTGGTGATATGGGTTTCATAGGTTTTGGTCCAACAAAATGGACTGCTTGCTGCAACTTTGTTGATCGACTTGGGTTTGTTGATCAATCTGGATTTTGCTTGCCTTATGGCTTCAAAAATCATTCCCATGGCAGTATGTATATATGGTTGTGTATGTATATATGGGTAGTATATTGTAATATTTAAAAAAATGAAAAATAGTATTTTAATAATGGAGAGGTAATATAGGTAGTATTGTTAGAATGTTGAAAATGACATGTGTAGATAAAGCACTGTTCACTATTTTTTTTTTGCTCAAAATTTGTTGAGCCTTGTTTGGGATGCTCTAACGGCTCGTTTGGATGACGTATTGGTTTGAGAGGGATTAAATAGTAAGGGGGAATAAAATAGTCGAGGTGATTAAATAAGAAGGGTGAACCCACATTGATATGACAGTTAATAAGGGGGGATTAAATAGTACATGATTTGGATGGAGGATTAAAAAGAGAGGATAAGGAGGGTAGATGATGTAAAAATCAGTCAAGTGACTATTTTGCCCTTGTGAATGTCCATATTAGATTATGGATTTAAACAATTATATAAATACAAATTAATATATTTTTTGTTATATTTGTCAACAATTTGGTTATAATACTTCATTTCAATATAATTTTTATATAAATTAAGAATATTAATTTTATCTCTCTTTTCATTTTAATAATTATTTTCTATGCAAATCAACTCCTATACTTGCCACACCGAATAATTTTCCACCTTAAAATACACAGGACATCTTCGTTGAAAACAATGAAACAATTTGGGTCATCTTCTTCGATTCTTCCCCTGGTCTCCGGCCAGTTCATCCCCTCACTCTCTCTACCGATCTATTCCTCCTAATCCCGCCATTAACGTCCACCCTTCTGCGTCAAGGCCATCACCAAGGGCCAATTCCAAAGGGGGTCCGACGATGCTGTTCAAGATCTAGATTTCAAGGTCCTACGACGATGTTTGGAGTCCGACGACGAATATGGTGATCTCTCCTCTTATGGTTTTTTTTTTGTTCAAAATCTGATTTTTGTGCAAAATTTTGGGTCTGAAATTGGGGATTTTGTGTCTAAGATTTTGGGTCTGAAAGGGGCGTGGGGTAGGAAGGTAAAAATGATGCCCTTATCAGCCATGACTAAACATAAGCACCCCCTTGCTTTTATTTAGTCAGGGTGAAGGGGGATGAGGGAGATGCCGGATGAGCGAAGCAGGGAGCCAGAAGCGTTGCCAAACAGATGTTCTAGGAGGAGAAGCACGACTAAATAACCCACCCAAGTCATCCCTCTTGTAAAAACAGCATCCAAACGAGCCCTAAGAGTGCTTGTTTGGAATTGGGATCACTGGATCATTGATGCCAAAGAACTGGGAATGGGTTATATATCAAGGCAAGTTATAGCCCACCAAGTGCATGTGCATGGACATAACCTTGCCTTACCTCTTTCACTTGCAGGTGGGGCTACCATACTTGTGTCTTCTCTCTTTTTTTTTCTTTCGACTGTAAGAGGTGTCTATACCAACTTACACGCACCTCGATTTCTCCCCTCCTTGGTCCAATCAAGGGCAGGCCATTCACGCCGGGATTACAGGATCAAAAAAAAATTACTTTCTTATGGTCTGACTCCATAAATTGAACCCTAGTTAATTGTGTAGAAAGTAAATTCTACCAACCAATCGGACTAACTTTGTGCCTACTACTTGTGTCTATTTAAATGTGTACTCACCTTTATATGGAAATCAAAAAATAATACAGACAATTGGCCTAAAGGCCAAGTTTGGGGCTTTAAATGGTATTTAGCCCAATTTAATTTATTTTAAGCCCTCCAATACGTTGATGAGAAATTTTTGAGGGCTCAAGGACAACACTTGACAAAAATACCCTTAATGAAGCTCTGACCTAATTGCAAAGTGAGAGAATAGGAGGAATCCCAACACATGTGATCGCTTTCTCTTTTTGTACACGCATAAAATTTCATGGCCGGTGGGTCCCATGTTCCCACGTCCCCTTCTCTCTCTTCAGGTCGTCAGATGCTTTACGTTTACGCAATTACGCCTCTTTCAAAGTATAATACTATTACCTTTTTTTTTGTTGGATATTAAAAGGGATTTTGGGAATAGGACAAAGGACACTTGATAAAGTTGGGAAGAGGAAAAGTAAACTTTGGCAGTGCTTTTTAGGATTGACTGGTGTGTAAACACACCATACCAAATGTCCAAAATTGAGCGTAGTACAGTACTACAGCCTCAATTCATTTTCAAATTAATTAGTCTATAGTCTTGTTACTGTGTGTCCATTATGCGATAGGCACAAAGAAGAGGCACCAAGGGCTCCAAGGCAAGCCCGGGGGCGTGCTGTGTGCACCTCTCGGCCGTCCGATCATGTTTTAGACGGCCCGGATGCAAGTGGTGTTCCTATTTTTTGCATTTTTTTCTTTGTATTTTAAAAAAAAAAAAAGATAATTTTATTTTTGTCCACTACAAAAAAATGTATAATTTTTGGATTAAAAAATAAAATGCTTCCGAGCATAATTCTTGGAATTTAGTGACACTTAATTAAAGAGCTTAATTACTCCCTCCGTCCCATTTTAATTGACTCCTTTGGGAAACGTGTATTTTTGTGGACATTAAAAAATATTTTTCCGTAGAATATTTTTAATTTTTTTGCACCAAATTAAAGTACTCAATGAGCACTTTAATTTGGTGTAAAACAAATTAAAAAATTATATAGAGAAATGTATTTTGTAGGGATTCGAAATTGCATGTATTCTCATAGCGGTCACTTAAAATGGGACGGAGGGAGTAGTTCTTTAATTTGGGTGTCAATACCTTTAAAAAAATTATGCTCGAAAGTATTTTATTTTTTAATCCGAAATAAAATAGATTTTGAGAAATAGCACTAGACTAACACAGACTACCATATATGTCTGCTTTGCTGACATAATGCAAACTACAAATCTACACATATTTGGTGATATGTTGCTGTTATTAGCATGAAACAGAGGCCAGATTGCAACAGATTACCATAGATATTTCTTTTGCTGGCATGATACAAAGTACAAATCTACACATATTTGGTAATTTATCGCTATTATTGGAATGAAATAGAGGCCTAATTGCAACAGACTACCGTATATGTCTGCTTTGCTGGCATGATACAGATCTACACATATTTGGTAATCTGTTGTTGTTATTGGCATGAAATAGAGGCCAGATTGCAACAGACTACCTTATATATATATATATATATCTGCTTTGCTGGCATGATACAGATTTAGACATATTTAATAATCTGTTGCTGTTATTGGCATGAAACAGGGGCCAGATTGCAACAGACTACCATATATGTCTACTTTACTGGCATGATACAGATCTACACATATTTGGTAATTTGTTGTTGTTATTGGCATGAAACTAAGGCCAGATTGCAACAGACTACCATATATGTCTTCTTTGCTGGCATGATACAGATCTATACATATTGGGTAATCTGTTGTTGTTATTGGCAACAAGTAAAAAAAAATAATAAGGGTATTTATTCTAATCAATTCTCTACATATTCCCTTAAAAAAATCAACAGATAATGGTATTTGTGCGATTAATTCTTTGTATGTTGGAAAAAATCAACAGATAATAGTATATGTGCTAATCGGGAAAAAAATACCAAAAAAAACATATTTCTCTGTTAATAGATAACGTTATCTGCGCAACCAGATCTGAGAAAAATGAAAAAATCATTTTCTGGGTTAGCCAAACAAGGCCCTTCCCGGAGGGTCAACAGATTACGTTATCTGCTCAGTCATATATGAAAAAAAAAATGAAAATTTTCATTTTGTATTAGCCAAACAAGGCCCTTCCCGAGGGTATTTTTGTCACATATTGCCCAAATGTCTTGTTGGCATTAAAGAAAAAGTTGATGTCCTTATTGCATGAATAACTCCTATACTATGTCCTTCTCAAAAAAAGCTCTCAAAATAATATCCAAGCTTGGGCAGTGAAAAAAGGTTGTGTTATATGACACTAACTTTGGTTCTAATGGAAAAAACTGTTTTGGTTTGGAAGAAGAACCAAAAGTTAATTTTTAAAAACAAAATAAGTTTTAATTCTTACTGAAACAACAGAATCAATCACGAGTTGCGACAGAAGGGAGGGTATCAGCACATGAAACAATTCCAGGACAAACGTTATGGAGTTGAGATTTAATGATATCGATCACATCGAAACCCCTTAACGAATCTTTGTTTGGAACTGCAATCTTCTCTCAGGTAAAACTTAAAGTTTCGTCTAATAAGACTGATTCATCACATCACACAAATATGATCAAAATAAATGATCAACATGATTTTCTAGCATATAGCCAAGCATAAAAATAATGATTTTCCAGCATTTACCAGCTTCCGGATCGAGCAGTCACGTGGGGTTTCAAAATTCTAAACTAAACATTGGATATATCGATCGACCAATTACTTAGGCATATTCAATTGAGCTAATTTCTCACACAAACACTAGAAATTATTTTTTACCAAATTAAACGGCTCAGATCATGCATATAGGGCCCGAGGTGGACTCCACACAGGTTTTGGGCCCACCCAAAAAGCCCATAACTACGTACAGCTTGAGTGATACTCGACCATTACCAGTTTCATATCACTTTTTTCCTATCCAAAAACATTAGACAAACCGAAATATAACGACCAAAGTACTCACAAATTAGTACTTAATTCAATATTCCCAAAGGCCTAGCTAGTTTATTTTGCTGCAATTGGTTCGAATCTGGCCATCATTTCCAGTCAGAGCACCAAGGTTCCCCATTTTCACCATCGCGCTTGCAAAATCAGCATAGAAAGTCAACGAATTAGCACTATAAGTTGTGACCAAAGAGTCAGTTGAACCGCCGTTAAAAAGTTGTTGGTCCGAGTGCAGGAGGCCTTTGTTCTTCGCCAAATTCTTGAAATAAGCGTTGTCGAAAATAAGAGGGGTTGTGGAATCAAGCGAAGAGAGGTTGGCATCGCCACCCGTGTCCGGACAGTTGGATTTCAATGATGTCGCGAGTGTGGAATCGACGTTGGTCTCGTTGTAGATTCGGTTCCGAAATGTTGTGCACCCCGCTTGGCCTATTGTATGAGATCCTAGTCAAGAAGATTAATTAAGCAAGGTTAACTTTGGCAACAAAGCGGCCTCTCTAGCCGGTCTTTAAGGATTGCTAAAAAAGGATCTTTTTAGCGAGTTGAACACGAATCGAGCTTAAATAATCTGCTTCGTTTATAAGGTAATCCTTTTTTTTTATGGGTAAAGGTAAACTAAATTGTCATACATATGCAGGGGCGGAGCTATGTAAGGGCCGGGTGCCCCAAAAAAATTACTATAAAATTTTAAAGATAATTAATAAGTAAGAACAATTTTCATTTTGAAAATACCAAATTATAATGAATGATATTGTGCGATAATAATACTACTGTTGTCGAATGATATGATAAAAACAATGAACTAAATTAATTTTTTAATTTACCAAAATTGACCAATAAAACTCGAATGACTGGATTTTTAGTTTTGAAAAAAATTACTGAACCAAGATTTCTTTCATAATTTGGCCCCCTCCGATTTCAATTCCGGGCTCCGACACTGTGCATATGTGAAGTAGTAGTGTAACCCTTGTTATTTGGTGGTAATGTGAGAATGGTCGTACCTGAGAGAGCAACCATTTCTTTAGCAGTAAAACCTTTGTTTGAGAAGGTAGAAATGAGATCACTCAGATCCATCAAAGGGGATGGGAGATCGAGGTTCGCCGAGCTTAAACTCGCCGTCGTTGAGTCTCTTCTTCCTAATTGAACTGCCCATGTTGGTCCACCCAACTGAAAAATTAACAAGTAAATACAATTACTTCATAATTTAATCAGAGTGGAAAAAAATAATTGCATGGTTTATTTGATGGAAATCACTTTGGTGTTCTCTGCTTCATGACTTAAAAACTGTTTTAATTTGGAAAAAGAACCGAAAGTTAAGATTAAAAAACAAAATACTACTCCCTCCGTTCCAAAATGTTTGCCCCCTACGAAACTACGTGCAATTTTCAAACTAAAAAATAATATAGTTACAAAAATAATTTTCTAAGCAATATGGATCTTGTTTGATAGATCTCA